>MBAC02006393.1:0-10473 GCA_001712635.2 Nothophytophthora sp. Chile5
AGCTCGGTGGTGGGCAACCGCTACCAGGCGCTCAAGAGCTTCCCGGACGGCAGCGTGGCCTACCTGTCCAAGGGCACGACGGACACGTCTGTGCAGGTCGTGCGCTTCTTCGGCTGCTAAGTACAGGCAGGTGAAGTGAGCGAGGGAGGCAGGCTTAGTGTGAGAGAGAGAGGATTGGGTGGGTGTCCAATGCCGTGATTTTGGAATGACGTTGAAATGGCTACATGTTTTCAGTTGTGATGCGCTACTGCGGCTTTATCGGAAAGGTGGTGATGTGCCGCACGTCGGGTTGACCGCCATCTGGCGTCGAGTTAAACCGAGCGTAACCGACCAGAAGGTTACACTCTCGCAGATTAAATACCTCCGTAAACTGGTATACGTCCCTTTGGTTTCCACCAACCACACACTTCGTTTGCTGAACAATCCTTCCAATCTTTATTGAAATGCTAACCACATAAGTTTTGCATATCATTAAACACAACAAATATAACAGGTTTTCTGAGCGGGACTGAGTAAGTGCGCGTCTTTTTCTTGTGGGAGTGGTCGGTCGGTCACTACGGGCGCACTTGAAGAAGCTGACGGGGCCAAAGTGCCGCCTCGATACAAACCCCCATACACGAACGATAGGCGATCATGCCCGGGCTCATCCGGACGCAGAAGAAGGCGGCCGTGTACGTGGCGGCCACGCGGCAGCACGTGGGCAAGACCAGCACGTGTCTGGGCCTGCTGCAGGGGCTCACAGCGCGGCTGGACCACATCGGCTTCCTCAAGCCCGTGGGGCAGGAGAGCGTCGAGGTCGAGGGCGGCACCTTGCGGGTCGATAAAGATGTTGCAGTTGCCAAAGGTCGCAATCAATATCGTACACATGGAACGGCTCCGAGTCTACGAATATGTGACTGATTGTATCGTATTGATTGCACGCTTTGCGTTTATATTGGCGCGCCATCAGAGGTGTTCAAGCTGGACACGTGTCGATATGCCGACATGTCGCCTGTAGTGATCATGCCGGGTTACACGAAGCGGTTCTTAGACGGCAAGATCACGGTGGAGAGTCAGCTGGAGAAGATCCGACAGAGTTTCGAGCGGATCACAGCCGACAATGAGGTGCGATGATCCTTACGCTGCATTCCTTGCCCAATCCTAGTCTAATGCGTGCTGGTTCTCGATGTGATGTGATGTATATTGTAGTTCACGGTTGTGGAGGGCACGGGGCATACGGGCGTAGGGTCTATCGTGGACTGCAACAATGCGCGAATCGCGGCGGAGTTGGGCGTGGATATGGTGTTGATCGCCAACGGCGGGTTGGGCTCGGCCTTCGACGACCTGGCATTGAATTATTCCATGTGTCGGGCACACAACGTGAAGATCCGAGGGGTGATCTTGAACAAGGTACTCCATGATCGGGTGGACATGGTGCGGGAGTATTTCCCCAAGGCCATGAAGCATTGGGGCGACGAGGTGCCGCTCATCGGCGTAGTGCCCAACCTGCCGTCGCTGTCGAATCAGAGCATGCTGGACTTCGAGGGACTCTTCAACACACAGATGTTGTCTTCGCGAGAGCGGCGCTTCCAGCAGTACACGAAGACCACGCTGGTGACCGCCGGACTGCGACGGTTCCTAGCCAAATTGACCTCACAGGAGTACGACAACACGCTGTACGTGACCCACGCGTCTCGGAACGACATCATCCTAGGGTTTCTCTCGCATGCGCAGAACTTCGAGCTCACCACTGGCAAGCCCTATGGCGGCGGCCTCATCCTCACGGGGTCGCCACCCGGAGCGCTGCCGCAGGACTACATCATGGACATCATCAAGCACGCGCGAGCCCCCGTGCTCTACGCACCCACCACCACCTTCGAGGCCATGGAGAAGATCACGCACTTCACCGGTACGCAGTAGTATCCTCATGTCACACTTGCATGGACTATTGAGAGAGTCTGACGCCGTTGCTGTTTGCTTTTTCGTGCCGCAATAGCGAAGTTCAATCCCACCGACGAGCAGAAGGTGCACTCCTGTGGCGAGCACTATGCGCAGTATATCGACTTCGACGCCATCCTCGCACGATAGACAGCAAGCAGGGCACATCTTGGGCATGGCAAACATTTATCAATGCACGGAATGGGGAGCAACTGCTTGTCGGAAGGAAGGTCAAGCATGCCATGTCGAACCTGCAGGAACTTCAAGTGCGAAGCTGCCGCTTCAGCAGCGAACGGACACGCATGTATAGTTATACGAGACGGGGATAGATACTTGTCCAGATCAGTATGTCGCATGGAATAAGTATTTATGGACTCAACCGTCAACTTCTTCGAAATCATCGTGTCAGTTTGTTGCATCACTGGGGTGGACCACAAAACCAGGTTCACACTTGTTTGCTCCCACTCATTTGGGCATTTTCCATAAAGAAGCCAATTGAACGAATCCGATCGAAGAGAGGGAAATGGTGGCCATGGAGACGCCGTCTGCAGCGGCTCTGACTGTGCGCGGCGTGACCTTCGACCTGGACGACACGCTGTGGTGCGGCAAGAGCGTGATCCGCAAGGCCAGCGCCGCGTTCCACGCGTATTTGGCCCAGGAAACGCCGACGCTCGCTGCGAAGTTCCCTCCCGCCGCTTTTAGCGCCTTGCTCCAAGACTTCCAGCGCTTATTACCGGACAAGGCACATGACTACACATTCCTGCGTAAACACACACTTCGGCATTGCGTGGATGTGTGCGGCGCGCAGACCTTGGATCTGCAGGACGCGCAGAAACTCGAGTCGTTCTTGGAGGACGCCTTCCAGGCATTCTTGGTGCCTCGGAGTCAGCCCGAGCTGTTCGACGGCGTTGAGCACCTGTTCCGCGAGCTCGAGCTCGAGCTGAAGGACTCGACTTCTAGCGGAGAAGCCGTTCCGCTATTGGGAGTCATCACCAACGGAAACTGCGAGCTGGACAGTCTTCCGTTGTTTCAGGCGCATATGAGTTTTCTCATCTCGGCTGAGCTTGTGGGCACCGCCAAGCCCAACGCAGCCATCTTTGATGCCGCCGTGGCCAAATTCCCGGTCTCATACCGTCGCCAGCACCTCGTGCATGTTGGAGACCACTACGAATGCGACGTTGAAGGAGCCAAGCGCGCCGGAATGCGCACAATCTGGGTGAACGCTCGATGGGGCAAGCCTGACGCGCTGAGCCGAGCGGACCTGGCAAAGGAGGATGCTGAGCGCTACGCCGCCGCGGACGCCATCGTCAAGGACGTGAGTGCCGTGCTGACCGTCGTGACGCGCTGGAACGCTGATGCTGCTGTGGTGGCATCGCTGCCGTCGCAATAGCGGTGAACATAAGATAAGAGAGCCATGTTATTTTGGGTCGGCGAGGCGCAATTTTGATACGTTTGATAGGAGCAATAACTGCAACGACAATGCAATTATTGCGTAAGTTTGCATGCATTCAATTTTCACTAAAAGGTGTGCTCCAAGACGACTCTCCGGACTTCTCTGGCCATGGATGACATCAGTCAGTTTTGCGATGCTGTCCGTGGCCTAAAAACGGAAACCGCACGCGGTTTACCGCTCGGAGAATCTTTGCGCTGGCAAGTTGAGCTCAAGGGAGAAGGATGCACTTGAAGTCTGCCATACAAACCCAGAAATCGCGGGTGTTCCATGGCTCCGCCGTTGAAAAGCGGGTGTATTTCCGTTCTTCCATGCTCCCATCTGCTCGTCAGTTTCTGGAGAAGACAGCCGCACCCCCAAAAAATCGAGGCCCGACGGGAAGTGGTCGATTACAACCAATCAGAATTCTGGAAATTCATCTGTTATCCAATCGGAACGCAGTATTCCACCAACCCAGCCGCTCGTCAAGTGGTTGCGTTCTTATCCGTCGGAAATCGACGAACAACATGTCGGCAATATGTCGACTTTTATGACGACGCGCTTCGGGCGGGAGGTTGACCGCTCAGCATTCTGAGATGCGGAGAAGCCAGCTGGCATGAACGCATAACGTTTACCCATGGAGTGCCATACTGTATTAAAGAAGGCCATGCTTAATAAATAGGCGGAAGAGAGCGCGATACTATGCGCTAGACTTGGCCTGGACTTGACCAACGTTCGTGCTGCTCGTTACACGATCTGGCGGCGCCACGGGAGCGTGGGCCTCCGAATAGACTTGCACGCCAGCGACACGGCGTCTTCGGTGCGGCTAAACAGGCTGGACGCTTGCTCCGAGAACTTCTCCACCTCCTTCTTACTGTAGAACAACTCAGCCACCTGCTCGGCCGGCACCGTGGGGATCGTACGCACTAACACACTGCTGTAAAACGACACGCGGCGCTTCTCCGCAGCAGCCCCGTCGCCCGCTTCATCTATCGACGCGCTCTTCACGCGACGCACGTCGTTCTTGAGAGCGAGCTGATAGAATGCCGACACCCACGACGCCTGGTCGGCGCGGCTAAACACGCGGGCGAACACATCGCGGCCGTCGGTCAGCGTGAACTCCACGCCCAGGTCCATCCGCGACGCCACGCGGCCACCAATCAGTTCCATCGTCTCCATGACGTTGCGGCGGTAGCTGGCGTCCTGTTTGTTCTGGAAAACCAGCAGCTCCGACCCAGAGAGAACCAGAAAGCGCGTGCTCCACGTCAGCACGTTGCGCTTCTTCAGGCGTGCGTAGCCCTCGCAATACACCACCGAGGACACCACCGACTGGTCCAGACTGTGGCGACGGCTCTTGGAGCTCGAGGAAGTCGCTGACGTCGACGTAGAGGTGCCTGTAGCCGTGTGGCGGCGACGCATGTTGCTGTTCGGGGCGCGAGCTGGTCGTGCCATATTGTCGTAACCGTAGGGTCGATTTCGTTTGCTGTTGCTGCTGCAGGCGGTTTGGCGAATGGCAAGATCAAGCAAAGGGGGGAAAGCAAACAGCTGGTCCCGAAGGGAGTGTAGGTTCGGGCCTTTCTGCCACTCCCCTGATTGAGAAACTCAGGTGAGGCTATAGAGCTTTCCTTCGTGAGCCAATCGTTAGGTCGGATTTTGAAATGTTCTCTGCGTTTGAGCCAATCGATTGCATGCATTGTGTCCAGATTCAACGGGGAAAGACAAGCGGAGGTACAGGGTTTGAAGCCAGCTGCGTTATGCTTAGTGAAACGAAGTGAGATGGGGTGTCGCTACATAGACCGACACTTCGCCTTTACAATCGAGAGGGAGTCGCACCCCTCCTCCCCTGTTTTGGCAACTTTCGGGTGCGTGATTCAACCAAAAAGAGGCGCCCGTTCATGCCATGAACCGGTGCCTCTTTTTGGTTGTTCATCCCGCATCGATTTGTTTCCTGTCCCCGTCGGTGCCGTCGCTGGTCCGAACAAGGAAAGGGAACACGGTGCATGAGACTCTCATGAAGGCGAACAAAACAAGTGCCAAGAAAAGAGTGAAGATTTTCTCAAAAGAAGCGATCTCCACAGGATATTGCAGGTGTCTCTTGAGTGAATAATCCTTCAGACTTTGCTGTTGGGTGCATACACCCACTGAACCACGGACGGATATGGGATACGTTTTCTAGATTTCGTTGTTTACTGCCCACATGTCAACACTTTTTTCTTTGGGTCAAGCTCAACGGATTTTGGAGGTCGAAGAACAAAGCGAGCATTTCCTTATCAGCAGTGTTCGTGCTCAATCGAATCTCTAATCTTTCTCTACTTCACCCGTGTTTGATGAGTCCGTCATGGAGTGATTTGCAGTCAGGAACGGATCATTTTTAGAATTGGAAAAGCAAGCGGAAAGATCGCTTGAACAAAAGCAAACCGTCGTTTTTTTGAGATTTGGAAAATCAAATACTATTTTACAAAAAATGTTTTATCAAACGCTGTTATTGCTGCTTGATTTTACACGCAGGTCCCGCGGAAAGTTGACGTTCCTTCTTCTTAGCATTTCGTTTGACACTTGGGATTTTCTGTGGTTTCGAACAGCAGCTTTTGTTTTCGTGTAGGCTATTTTTCGTCTTTGATCTTGCAGAAACGAAATCAATTGCTCTCCTGTTGCAAAATCTCCTTCCCGCTTTCTTTCTGAACGAACACTAAAATGTCAGCGGTTTGCTCACGCTTTTTTGGCGAGTTTTTAGTTCAGCTGGCTTTTGTACCGCATTTTTAGAACCAGCCCATCTTCCTGCAATTTGTGGTTACTGCACCCTAACCTCAAAGGCCAAGCATTCATAGTGAACTTCACTAAAACGTCGTGGCATTCACTTTTTTCCTGTTCTTGAATGTTTGCCCCGAATGTTGCATTGGGTATTGCACAGCTATTGCACCGGCGTGAAAAGTAAGCATGACTGCGACCTCCTTCACTGAAGTATCAATCCAAACAAATAGGCTGGCAAAACATTCAGGTCTATCATTCAGTCCTGTCCTGAAGGGACAAGTATCTTCCAAGCGAGCCCGATAGCTACGCAGGTCTCAAGAGGTAGTGCGTCTATTTGAAGGGGTCCTTCCTTCACTTGGTCGAGCTCTTGCGATGCACGCAGAGCCATCTCGTGCGCTGTCGTTGCGTGTGAATCTGGTTCGGATGCTCATGCTGAAGCGCGTGCTCCGTAATCGGGAAGTGAAAGTGCTGCAGCGCCGTGACCTGCGGCACTCGCGAGAATGGCAGCGGTTCAAGCAGTCGGATCTCCTCAATCGGGATCGGCGTCATCATCCCGTCAGCAGCAGTGACCGAGCTCTGCGTAACTTCTTCGTGCTTGATCACGATGTTCACGGTCGTCAGCTCCTTCCAGCGCGCAATGAGGTCCATGGAGATCAGCGGACTCTCTGTCTCCCGGTCATTGGCCTTGGCCTTGAGCTCTGTAACATTGCCATTGGCACTGGCATCGCTGTTGAGCATGGCATAGACATGATCACGCCCTTGGTCATTAGTGACCACGCGTCCTTCACGTCCCAGTAACACACTGGCGTAGAGCCAGAAGAGGTCGTCGGACAGGACGTTGGTAAGGCAGCTGAAGACCAGATCTTCGTCCTTCCACCGAGCCAGGATGTCCTTCTCGAGCGGCGTACGTTCACGTGTCGAAAACTTGCCTTGGCGACGCGCCGCCTTCATCTTCTTGGTGCGGATCCGCAACACGAACTTATCGGCTAAGTACCCATTGGGCATAGTGATGCTGACCAAGTGGCCTTGCGCCTGCAGTTGTCGCGCCAAAGCGTCGACCTGGTCCACGCGGCAACTACCGGCGTCGAAGTTCTGGTTCAAATAGGCCACATTAGGTCCGTCCAGCACAAAATGCAGCAGCGGCTTGGCTCGTTTTGACGTCGGCGGGGGATTCTCGAGCTGGAATTTCTCGTGGCGTTGCAACAGCCAATGGCGGAACGGAGCCAAGTATTCCTTGGCCAGTGTCGTCTTGGGCGTCACCTTGGTCCGACGCGTTTCGATGGCAGTCAGCATGAGTTCCCGTTCCGCCTCGGACAGATCTTGCTTGATCAAGGCGCGTCCACAGCACGGACACTTGGAGTTCATATGCGCATCGCTAGGTACGAATTTGACGATGTATCCGGCGTCGCGGAAGGCGTTCTGCAGCCGCTGGATATTGGGCACAGTCACCTCACGACACGAAACCTGCAGATCGTGCAGCAACGACGTCATCTGGTTGTGGAAATGCGCCTCGCTGCTGTCAGTCTCTGGCTGTTGTCGATTGTGCTTGATGCAAGCGATCACCATCTGCGTCAACACGTCTTCCATGGCGCTGGTCCACTCGACGTCATGCAGTTTCAGCTCTTGCCAGCGGGAAAACGCACTCAGGAACCGGCCGCGTCGACAGTCATGCTCCAATAGTGGACTAACCGTGCGGAAATGCAGTTTCGTAGGCTCCTTCTGCGTCTCTGCGGCGTGCGCTAGCGCCGCTCGTCGTAGTTTGTTGATGAGCTCCCAGGCCGCCTCCGTGTCGTCATGAGCGAGATGCAACTTAATGACCGACCCGAACACCGCCTCATTCAATGAAGTGCCCAACACGAAAGCTGGCGTCGCGTTGTCCTTCCAATCAAAGAGCTCCTCGTCGAAATACTGCAGTAATTCCCGTCGGAACGCCGCGTCCAGCCGCGTACTCTCCGTCTGCTGCGCGCAATGGAAGTAGAAGGCGTCCACGGCATGGCGCACCGCCGGTGCACGCAGAGTTTTGGTGCGCACCTCCTGTTGCAGCAGCGGGAAGACGGTCTCCAGACTCTGTTGCTGCCCCACCACCGCGTGATGCACGTTCAGGCGCGGCTTCTTGCCTGGTGGAGCCGCCGGCAGCGGCGGTAGCGCTTCCCCGTCACTGTTTAGCTCATCGGTCAGCATAGTAGAAGTCTGAAGCTTCTTGGTTCTGCGTCGCGCATACCGGCCGAGCTTTGGGGGAGTTCCGTCGGATGTATCAATGCTGGAAAATCGACGATTCCAGGCTTCCAGAGACGCGTTCGAGGCCGCAAAACCCGCCAACAGATGCAGGCGAGCGCCAGAAGACGCCGCGCGACGCACATTGAGCGCAGCGGCCGCGCTCAGGCCTCGAGAGAGGTGCTGCATGGCGATCCGCGAGACAAACGGACTCGCTCAACGGCCAATGCCAGAATGGTGGATGGGTGGATGGGACGGCAGGTTACGCTGACGAGGCTACCGCCAGAGTCTGCAGGAAATACCGGTAATTGAACCAAGTCTTGGATACTAAGTACGTATCATGGGTACGAACCGGTATCAACTTCGCGCCTGAGTTTTTGCCGTGGTTACGACACTTTGAACCTTTCATCACCAATATGCAAAATGGCAATCCCTCTTTTTATTAATGACATCTACCATTCTGAAATCTTATACGTAATAGCGAGTCGCTTTAAAATCACCATCATATTCGATGTTCTTGCTTACCTCGATTGCTATTTGCTGATATACGATCTATCCGTTTTAACAGGTTTCGGCTCGCCATCGTCGTTACCCCGTTCTCCGTCCGCCTCGTGGCTCGGTTCCCAATAGCGGCGAGCAGCTCCGAAAGGCAGTCGGTGAGCTCTTCGCGTCCCTGCCCTCGTCGGTCTCCGCACGCGCGTAACGGCCGGTCCCGCCGCTCCCCTCGGCCACCGCCAGTCCCCGCCGCCTCCGCCTGCGTCTCCTCTCTCCTTTGTGCCTTGAACCACGCTCCAACGCGCGCTAGAACGCCCGCAAACACTTGAAACCCGCGGCGATCTCCGCTCCCATGGAGAACCTGGTGCTCAAGTCGCTGGCCAAGCTGCGCAAGGCCTGCACCCGCAGCCATCGCGAGCTTCGGGACGTCATCGACGCCGCGCAGGCCAAGGTGGCGGCCGCTGTGGAGCGCGGCGGCCAGGACGGCGCCTCGTCTTCGCTTGAAGTGCCGTTCGAGCCCTTCCTGCTGGCGTGTCTCACTCGCTACGCCAAGCTGGTGGCCGTGGCGCTGGACTGTATGGAGAAGTTCCTGGCCTTTGGCTTCTTGCGCGGGGCTGGCGCCATCCCCGAGGGCGTCCGACGTCGTCTGGTGCAGAAGGCAGCGGCCGCATCATCGACTTCCGGTCGACGTTCGGGTCTGGCGAGTCTGGGCCTCGGAAGTAGCCAGAACGCGTCGTCTTCAGCGTCTACCTTCGCTCTGAACACGCCGTCCAGCGGCCGAGAGAGCAGCAACGCCGCAGCAGGCGACGAAGACGGCAATGAAGACTCCTACCGTCTGATTGATTGCATCGTCGAGGTGGCTTGCGACTGCAACGACCATCCGGACGAAGGCGTGCAGATCCAAGTCCTCCGAGTGTTGCTGACGGCTGTGACCACTCCCACCTGTGAGGTGCATGAGCATGCGCTACTACGTGCTGTACGCGCCTGCTATCACGTGCATCTGGTGAGCAAGAGCACGACGAACCGGACGGTGGCCAAGGCCACGCTGCAGCAGATCATCAGCATCGTGTTCCAGCGGATGGAGACCTTCGATCGCCGTGTAGAAGCCGAGACCAAGGCGACACTACAAGCTTCATTGGACAAACAGACTCAGCAGCAGCAAGAGCAAGAACGAGAGCTGCAAGAAGCCAGTGATTCAGCCGACAGCAGCGAAGAAGACGGGGACACTGGCTCGTTATTGGCAGCTCCGACCGCGGTCTGGTATCCGTCCGTCGCCTCCGCTTTGCAGCTTGCTGTACCCTTTGAGTCAATGGAGAACCCATCGACGTCGCCGTTGGCCAAGCCGAAGTCGGAGCAGCCTGCGGCTCCGACGGCGCCCATGTTTGCCCCGGCCTTCCCGTCGGTGCTGCACAAGGACGCGTTCTTATTGTTCCGGTCGTTGTGTCGCATCTCCATGCGATCCGTAGCCGACGACTCTCCGCTTGGTGGGATGCCCAACGGCTCCAACGGCTCGATGACTGGCGCGCCAGGCGCAACAGGCAATGGCTCGGGCGGAGCGGAAGACCCGTTCGCGTTCCAGAGCAAGCTGCTGTCGCTGGACCTGGTCAAGAACATCCTGGAGAACGCCGGGCCGTCGTTCCGTCGCGGCGAGCGGTTCGTGCACGCCA
>MBAC02006395.1:0-27039 GCA_001712635.2 Nothophytophthora sp. Chile5
CGACTAGGGAGAAGCCACGCAGACGCCACGACTGCAGCATCGAAAGCTGACCACGCAGAAACGCTTCCGTATGCCGATGGACAGAAATCATGAAGGCCTCCAGTGGTGAAGGAATCTGCGTGGGTGAGCTCTTGTCGGCTGCATAATAACCAATCAATCTATAATAGCAGGAAAACAACGCAGTCATATCATCGCGTTAGCATCCAGCAACCCAGTGGGCTGGAAGATCGTCCAGGTGACACAGGTGTGGCACCAAGAATGGCGAAACGTACCTCTTCACTTTAAGATCGACGTCGCTTGTTGGACTGAGGTAACAAGCACTGAGGTGCTGTGATACAACCGGGAAGTAAAATGGATTCGTCAAGTCGTGGAGAAAGACCTCGTCGCACATTTGCGTGAGATAACGCAGGAGCTGCGCTTCGTATTCCCGCAAAATCGCAGTAAACCGCTGCAGTTCTTGGTTGTTCTCGAGTTGCGTCGCAATCCCATTCAGCAGCTCGGAGATGCCGCCAATCGACTCGAATAACGCACCATGAACCGAGAGTGGTATCGTCACAGCGTCCTTCCACGAGCAGAGTTTGCTCAGCAAACGAGTGACAATCGGCTTGCTCTTAGTGATAGCTTCAATCGATCCCGTGGCTTCGCTAGCGGGAGTCGCCAGGCACGTAAACACGACATCACGGGCGAGTTGCAAGTGTTTACTCAGTATGACGGCGCTCGTCTTCGCTGCGTGATCGACAAGCGACTCGACGTTTTTCGGCATGACTACCACATTGAACAAGTGGTCCATCCACATCTCCTCCAGATCAGCGTTGGTGCTGTTGTTCGCTCCCGATCCGCACGGCCACCAAAATGCGCTGTCTGAAACGGAATAATCGATCGAGATCGATTCCGACAGCGCTCCGTCATCCCGGGACGGTGCTGTGCTACGCGCCTTGCTGGCTGAACTGGGCAGGCGATGCTCATAACAGTCTTCCAGTATGCTAAAAGCTGCTCGTGACAATGCCACTGCGAGGATTGCCTCAAAGTGCGCCGGACGACGGTCTTCGCAGATCAGAAACCGCAGGAGCTCGCCACGTGTCTGGAAATAAAACTCGAGCTTGTCCTGGTTTGACTGCAATACATAAGACACGCAGCATCCGGGGTTAACTATGTAGTTCCGTCCCAATGTGTTGAACTGTCTGGCTTACCGATTTGCTGGAAATTTGAGGCGGTCGCATCGATGCGAGCAGTGGAGGTAGCAGATCAACCAACTGCTTCGTCACAAACACACGCCATGAGGGCAACTTGCAATGCTGGATCACCATATCGAGCACCACTTTAGGAGAGTTCACCGTGTGTCTCCAAAAGCGATGGCCAAGACAACGGAGCATGACGGCGAAGCATTTGCACACCTGCCATGTTCCAAGGCAGCACGCACAACATCAAATCACCCAGGTTAGACCATCTCCCAACCGCTCGTGAGAAAGAACATCCGCTCGTTCGTTACCACTAAAGTAATTTGCTGGTTTGTGGTGGCAGGATCCGCGTCGTTCAAATAGTTGAAGACGAGATCAGGAAAGTTATCAAACAATTCCAGCATCGCCTCCAGACTGTTGAGGTCCATTTGCTAGGTAGAACGCGCACATGCATAATAGTATGTCAGTTAGCGCGTTCGTTCACCTGCATCACAATCAGCGCTGTGGCGTACCTGCATGACAGTGTCCAGTGCAGACCACAGAATCTGGATAGTCGGGGTCTTCACGCAGTTTGTGGGCTCCAAAAACTGCAGAAACTTAGTGTGAGGAGATGATCCAAAACAATATCGAGAAAATGCATAGTAACCGTGCACAGTACTCACATTTGGGAGATCTGCGGTCGCTTTCAAGTCCAGCGACAGCACTGGGACGTTGAACGAGTGGGTCTCCAACACTAACATCCACTCTTCGAGCACTTCGAAAAACGATCGGTCTTCGCCGGCGTCGCCCGCCAATTGGATATTGCCAAAATGCTGCACCGTCGACTTGGCCCACGCTCTGCGAGTCAGACAGGCAGTCCATCAAGCAGCATAGCAGCATAAGTTTCCGTCGAGCATGAACTCGATCAGCCACTCACTGGAACAAGGCGCATACCTCACACCCGGGTCAGGCGACACCAACAGCTGATAGAGTCCCGCACAACCACGAATGGGCTCCAGGTCGGTGCTATCTTGCGCATTCGCGAATGGCGACGAGACCCACTGCATACCAAATCGAAGATAGATCGAGCCAAAGGCAGAGAAAGCAACACGTATCACCATTTAACCCACACGGTCGTACCAGCGACATCATAGCATAGGCAAAGCATAAAGCATCAACCTTCGAAAGCACTCGAACGATCCGGAAATCGGAGAGTAATCGCCTTTCACTGAGCACTTCATACAGCGCAAGCGAGGTCGTTGCTGCAGTCACGCGGCTGTCGCTTGCCAATCCCGTTGCCGTGGTCGCAAGCTCGCGTTGGATTCGTTCGGCATCCAGCTGTGCGATCTTGAAGAAGAACGCTTTGATCGACTCGGCTGTGTACTCGTACTCCAGTTCTACGAGCACGCTCGGGAGTGACGCGTGGTAAATATCCACGCTGTCAGACACGGACGGAGAGGTACACAATCCTGTGAGTGGCTAGCCAACTACGGCAACACGAGCGGTATTGACAACACGCCATACTCACCACTTTCTGCATTGGCCAAGCTGCTGAGCCATCCTGTCGTAGAAGACGCACACACTCTCCGAGCCGGGATACAGTTCTAGGACGCGCATCATGAAGACCATGAGCGACGGATAGCCGCACCACCAGTGGCGCATGTCCAGGCTGCCCATGAGGAACTGGCCCACGCGACTGTACAGCCGCTGCTTCTGCAGCGCCGTCTGCTTGCTCTGCTCCAGCTCGCAGACCTGCCGGACCTCATCTTCCAGCGCGCGCGCCTGCGCCTCCATGCTTCTTCTCTTCCTCGGTTGCCGGTGGAAGCGCTGTCCGTCCGGCGCTTTTCTTGTACATAATGGAAAACCTCAACCAATCAAATGACAGTACGACGTGAATAACAGCCAATTAAAATAGTTGGCGGGAAATGCCTGCAAAAAAAACAGTTGGGGACTGCCGCTGTTTATTTTTGTTTTTGCCAGCGCGCTAAGTTCGGCGTTTACTGTATCTAGATTGGAGGTTGATCCAGTCAACCAATCAGAAGCTCTTAACTTTCTAGGTCCAAGATTCAGGTTCCACCTTGGGAACTCCTTCCCACCGAAGACGCCCCCACCCCGGCACACCGCATTTGGCGGGCTTGAGGTGATGGTGTCCAGCAAAGTGGTGGCGTTTGCGCTGCTGGCGCTGCCGCCGACTTTCGTCTCGGCCCTGAGCTACTTCCTGGGCGGCACTAGCGCTGTGACGGCTGTGAGCTTCGGCGCGCTCTCGAGCTTCGCGTTCTGCGATATGTGGTACTTCCTGCGCATGGCCGCGAACTCGCTGGTGGGTGGGGCTCGCGGTCCTCGCCGTCACCTTTTCGCAGTGAGCAAGGTGGCTGGACGCATCCTGCTGGTGGACATCGATCGAAATGGACACTGCAACAATGCGCGCTTCCTGCGCGAGTGCGGCTTTGGTCGCCGGGACTTGTGGCAGGTACAGACGCGGCTTGGGTGTGTGCTTGCCGAGGGAGAATATGCATGCTAAGAAATGCTGTTTGTGTGCATTGATATGGCGCTGGGTTCAGCACAATGGTGTGTGGGATGTGGTCACTGCAGCAGGTGGGAACCTCGTGGTGGGGTCGCAAACGGTTCGTTACCGGCGGGAGCTGTCCTTCGGTCAAGCGTACACGATGGAGTCGCGGCTAATCTGCTGGGACAAGCGCGCGTTCTACGTGGAGCATCGTTTCGTGACAAAGGGCGCCAAGGGAGAGTTCGTGAACGCCATCGTCCTCGTGAAGAACACGGTCCTGGGACGGCTGAGCCCCGAGAAGATCATTGCCAAGCTGCCGGCGCTCCAGCCGGATGAGGAGGTCAATCCGGTGATGCCAGAAGACGTCGGCGCGTGGATCAAGAGCAATGAGGCATCCAGTAAGATGCTTCGCGTGGAAGCTTCCAAGTGATGACGTCGCCCGATGACACCGTTCTGGTGGCGCACAGTGGTGACGTGCCTATCTGGGACTGTGAGTGGGTCAGCTATTACCGCTAACGTTGCATTATACATTTTGGCTCGCGCCTGTTGCCCCTCTCTCTTCATTCACCAAGCACCAAAGCCGACTTGAGCATGCACATATCACTAGAAACAGAACCTGCGTTGACGTTGACACCTTGCGCGATTGTCGTTCACGCTTTCTCTTTGCCTCCCACTGCTCATCATTTCGTCGATCTTCCATATCTCTGTCTTCTTATTGTTCTTCGGGCTGCCATGCGAAAGATCCCAACCACTGACAGTCAAGTCGACGTGATGGATGCCAAACGCCGCCAGTTTCGCGAAGGATACAGTCGAGACAGCCGGGCCTCTGCGGAATCCGATCCCGAAGGTTCAATCAGTGAGGGCGGAGGAAAGGAACGGTGCAATTACGCATTGATGGCCAAGTGATGACGTAGCACCGTGGCGAGGTTCTGGTGGCATTCTATCGATGACAGAAACGCAATGACGCGCTTGCCGTTCTGGTGGAATGGCATCCTGCCGGCGGTGGCGTCCGCGGTCTCTCTCATCATAATGAACGCAAGCAAAAAACGACTTGCAATTCGTGAATCCAACGCCACCGCCAGAACTCTCAACGTGAATCCAGAGCAAAAAACGACTAGCGACTGCAACGCCACCCCCAAAACTCCCTCGCCACGCATCGTCAAAAATAAAAATTGCCTTGTTCCACTAATAAATATCGCGTTGCAATTTTTGTCCTCTACGTTTCCTACGCTTTTCCCGCCGCGTTCTGTGCAAAAGCCGCGCATTGCGCCTGTGGGCCAACACCACATTGTTCATCATTCCGCCGCGTGTGCTTCGCTATGCACTGTCTGCCTATTGCTCTTCCTCGTCGCACTCTTCCGTGATCGAGTTCAAGCCGGATGCGGACTTGCTCGATGGGGAGTTGGCGATCTCCGCTGCCACGCCAGTGAATGAGCGTCTACTAAACGACAATTCCTGCAAAGAGTTCAAAGGCAACAGAAGCGTCGAAGTTAGCACGCCGCCATAGAGAAGGGGGGGCAAACGCCCTCACGAGTCCACGCCACGAAGCAAGCGCACGTGTTCGTACCTCGAGGATCAGCTGGGCCATCTCGTCGTCCGCGGCCATCGAGACGAAGGAGCTGAGCTGCTGCTGCGCGCTGAAGCTTGTGTGGCTGAGGCTCTCCATGCTGCTCACTTGTTATGTGGGTATGAGCGACGGGAGGAGCTGCGAAATGAGCAGAGGCGACTTGACGAGCGCGAAAGAAGCGACGGAGAGCTCGGGCGCAATCTTGGAAGCAACGGACGCGCTTCGAGGGAAATGTGTGAATACCGTTCGAGAAATAGAGGGGAAAACGAGCGGACGCCCCCCGCCCAGCGCCAGTATTATCTGTCCACTCATTGTCCAGCAAAGGAAGGGATACATCGCCACCATCTGGTACAGGATGTAGCGCCACTAAGTACGATCTGGCTTCTGATGATGCCGTTATCGGTCCCGACTTCGCCTATTTGCATTTTTTTCTACCAATGGTTCCAACGAATGGCACGGTGGTCCAGCAGGAGGCGTGGATTCCTTCTATTTATTAGCCAATGAGATGTGAGGAAGAGACACGCTCGCGTCACAGGGGGACGGCTCTTGGTGGAAAAGACATGAATGACATCATTCGTCACGTTTGTTGCAAAAACGACGACGTCATGCGATGACGCAGCTTTGATATTAAATTGCAGAGGATATTGAAGTTTAGCTGCCGATCCAGCGTGGGTGAACGATCTCAGCGAGGTTTTCAGGCGCGTCAATTTGACAAAAAAAAACATGGCACATTATCACAAGGTCTGCACTAGCGTTCCCTCAACACATTTATATGGTTCTCTATTGAAGCTACGGCTGCTCCTATTATTGTTCATTCGTGCTCGCTCCCGTGCGTGAGAACTCATTCCTTACGATTTTTCCAGGGGGGTCAATCTATCAAAACTGCAAAACCTAATAATCTAGCTTTGAACAGAATAGGGCACGGGAACGATGATGCATGTGCGTAGACATTTGAAGGGCTGCTTGGTAATGTTCATAAATCAGTACGTACACACTGATTTAGAATATTTCCAGGAACCTTGTTAACCCTACTAACACAGTATTCTGAATAGGCGTGAAAACGTTTCGCCAACCACCCAAACAGACCACGAGACGTTTGGGACGGTTTCCAAACCGGCCAAAAAAACCAGATCCCTCAATAAACTTTATTTCGAATACCAAAACCCGGTGATTTAGTTACTCCTCTTTTGAAATTTGAAAGTCGGACACAGCAACGCAGATCGGCTAGCAGGTATACAGGCGAGCAATGTCTCGCTGAACGCCTATAGCAACAACACCCGCTCATAGTTTCCGAGGACGACAGCGATGAAGAGGCTGAGCAGCATGTATTGGCTCACAACGCCTCGCATAACCAACCATAAAGCCCAATATACGCCCGGAGCGAACGCAGTACGCAGCAAGACCACCACGCACTGCTGATGCAGAATTTGAATGCAGACGCTACATCTTAGACAACTATCTACTGACATAGTTTTCGTGGATGAAGACGACATCACGCACAAGGCCGATCTCCACAGAACTGCGCTGAGCTGTTACAGTATTGCCGGCGGTCGGAAAGGCACGCTCGGATGGGACCGAGGTGGCCACGCATGCAAGCCATTTGCGCGCAAGCTGGACCAGTGTGGGAAATATCGTAGCGTGCCGCCGCCACCAATCAAGAGGTTTATCTTCGATAGACGTGAACTCAACACATGCAAGGTATCGGTGCACATCAATCTCACAACGAACACACATAATTCGCTCTCGTGCATCTGTACCCACTTGCCAAGTGGACTTCCGCGTCGCACGTTATCCAAATATTGCCGCTTTCACGCTCGACTTCGCCCACTTTGGCAAAGGCGACTTGTCTTGGAGTTCTTCAACGGCTGAAAAAGAGGAAGGCTGCTGCTCACCCGCAATCTGAATGACTGCAGCGATAAAACAGTGCTTTGCTTGAACCGCTTCCTCTGGCGATAGCGTCGACATGTCAGCCAATCGGGGGTTGAGGAGCGAGATCCACACCAGCTCATCAGGTAATTCCGCGAAGTGGCGGTCAAATAAATGAAAGAGAATCTAGCGAACAGCGTGCGTCCGTTCGAGGACGGCTTCGCGGTAGATTTGTGGCCCTGTTAGGACAGCCTTTTGGGGAACACATCTTCACGAGCGAGTGTTGCTCGGATGGAGCGAAGGGACCACAAACGTGGGGTACTTATCTCTGCTCAGGATCTCTGACGTGGCCGCAATAGGATCGAGCAAAGCCACGAGGCACCGTGCTGTAAACCAGTCAGCGGCTGTGTGTTGGATGTCCAGGCGACGAACGTGCGAGCTGACGACAGTGGATCCAGCTAAGGCCGAAGGCGATGGCGGCAAAGGGCATGATGGAACGAGCCGTGGCATGTTGCAGTCGAACAGTGGACTTGCATTTGGCAGCCAGATCAAACGACATCATCACCGAGATTCAAGTCGTCGACACAGCGAGAGAGGCAAGAGGGAAGGCACAAGAACGCAGAAGGAGGCGTCAAGGTGTGCATGCATATAAGCAGACGTAGCTTGACTTTTCACTCTCTAACTCGCTAACCACTTTCCAATTTCCTGCCCCCCCTCCAACGTTTCTCCAACCACCACCTTCAAGCGGCTTCGGCTTCGTCCACCACCAACCTCCTCTGTCTGACCTTTTTCTAATACTGCGGGTCGGGAAATGAAGGGCGCCCTTGAATTCCTTCTTGCCTGCATCCGTTGCCAAGTATGCGAAGAAGTGCGCCGTGGCGATCTCCAGCTCTATCATTCTTGCGACCATGTCCCTGGTACTATTTCATATCGTTGGACAGTCCGTGATCGGTCGTAGTGGTCGCCGTGCTTGGCGCTCGATCTGAATCTCAGCCAACCGATTTCATGCCTTCGGTGACTTGTGGGAATTGACGGTTATCGCTCTGAACCGCTGATCAATGTCTCGAACCTCGCCCGTTGCGCTGCGCTCTTCCAGTTTAAAGCACGTTTGATGAAAATATCCCAGCTCACACAATGCGCGTTCTCGTTGCCAGGATATTCCTTCCGTTTCCGTGGGCTCTTCAAACCAGGCAGTATCGGCTTGGCTTGACTGGGCACGCCCTGCGTCCTCCTCGGGTGGTTGTTGCGTCCATGCCAGATCTTGGTCCGCGATCGCGATCGATGCTGTATCAGCATTTTTCGCCACAGCAGCGCTGGTGTCGGACGACGTGGTCCTCTTCTTGATGAGTAACCCGGCAAGCACCAGATGAAGAGAGTGCACAATACAGGACATATGCTCGATACCGAGTAGGTTGCCGGCTAAGACTCCATTTGAAGCGCCATCGTGAAGAACCTTGGTGCAGTTTGCCAAGTCCAATCCCCGCCGCTTCAAAAACCTGGATAGCCACCAGCAATTGCTGACCGCTGTGTCGGCCAGGGGGGTGCTCTACTTCCAATGTTCAACTGCAGAGCTGGAACTGAAACGCTAGGTAGTGGGCCGTTAGTACGATGAAGCTCCGCGCCGTACGACTGGTCCAGATTTCCGTCGTCACGGAGTAGTACCCGCACTCCTTCATGAACTTGTTCTTCAGGGATGCCCGCAGTTCCGCCGCTTGTTGAGCGATGTCCGCTCGAACTTGAGACTGTGACGGCAGCTTCACCTTGATGGCACCAAGGTCCGACGTCAGGTATCGAATTAGCGCAGAGAATCCTTTATCGCTCACCGTGCAAAGTGGGCGCAAACTCCCAGCGACCCACAACACCAGTAGCTCGTTGACATGACTCTGTTGCTGGGGCGTTACTGCCACCGCTTCTGGTCCAGATGGTGGATCACGTCGGCTGTAGGCGTTCACCAGCGTCACCTCCGCTTCGCGCTTCTTTGTCTTCTCCTTGGCGTACGTGAAGAGGTGTTCCATGTGAAACTTGACCATGTGTTTCTTCACGCCGTTCTCGTCCTTGCTAAACGCAAAAGGCCTCTCGAACCGAAGGCAATAGGCGTTTGCGCGTGGTCCGTGACCAGATTCTCCACCACCAAATGTGCGTAGGCTGGCTTCGGCACAAGTTGAACGAAGGTTCAATAGTCCGGTCGATGTTGATTGCGCATCGGGAAGAGGTTGCTGTCGTCTGCTCCGTTCAGGCTCTGCGTGCGCAGATCGTTACATCGGAGAAGCGGTGGCCTCTGGTGTGTAGGACGGAGAGAACAAAGGATACGAAGGAATCCGGCTCTCCTCGAGTGATGCAGCCTCTCCATGGTAATCAGACTGGTACGACTGTGTTGAAGCTACAGTCAGCGAGCTCTCCTGATCCCACGACGACGGTCGTTCGCATGCAGGCACCGTCATTCGTGGCGGCGGCTCATAAAGGTGCTCGTAGCGAGCATGGAGATCGTCCTGATTTGCGCTCATTCTCGTATTTGGTTCTTGCTCTGAAGTAAAGCTGCTGTTGCCGCGTTCACCCACCTCCCTTCCTCCACCATGCCACGGTTTCGCTGTGGCCCAATTTGAACGTATTTGCTTTGGTCTTTTGACTGATTGAGAGTAACCCAAGTTTTTGATCTGCCCACACATATTTGGTAAACAGCAGTTCGGGAGACCGTGAGCCGGGAGCTATGATGGGCTTGGAAGGTCAATTGAGTTCCTCGCCACCTCGAACGATCCACGGGCGCATTTCCCTCTTTGCTATCTTGGTTAAATTATGCTGCAAAATTTTAGCCGGTTTGGGCGGTATCCACCTCAACAGCAACCGCCCGAGGCGGTTTTCGGTTTGGGTCATTTGCAAACCGCCCATGCCCCAAACGTTGACAGGCCTAATTCTGTATCCTGCACACGCCTCTTACGAGCTCAGGGTTCGTGGAGCCCACATCCTCAGAATAGCGAGCTCCTCATGGGAATCAGGAGCCCTTGACGGAGAGCACGCGATGTAAGGCAAGGTGTTGACCTGCGCGAACAACACAACGAGTCCGTTGAGGAACGTACACGATCTGCCACATCAAGAAGGGCTATCCAAGGACCAAGAGTTCATCTGCGTAACATAAACCGACGTAACTATGGAAGCGCCCGTATTTCACGCACATCGGAGCCAGTTGTGGCCGAGACAACGATGACGGGAACTGCATTGCCCGATAACAGCGCTGCTGACTACGGTTTTCAGGACCCTCGCCACGCCATCGACGGTGACCCTGGAGTCGGTGATGAGGCTCACGGCAATTTGCATCGAGCTGGCCAAGTGCAAGGAAGCCAAGCTGTGCGTATCGCGCTGTCAAAACCCGCTTTAGTAGCAGAGCTGGCTCCGCCGAGTACGTCCAGAGAATGTGCGTCTGTCTCCGATGAAAGCGGCGACGTCGAGGTAACGAACAAGGATCCGCTAGCCGCCGTGACCAACGTCATTGCCAACATTTATGTTGTAACCGGTATGACGTTGATATCGCCATCGATTAAAGAGACGTCCTTCATACACAACTGGGGGTACGCGTGGAAGTGGTCGAGCGTGGACAACCAAAGCGCTTGTGAGTCTGCTTGGTCGATAAAATTTGAAGACAGAGATTAGCAGCTTCGCGCTCTCTCGTGATCGCACCAACCGGTGACGCACCTTGAACTCATTCACGGAGTGAAATCGGAAAGGGCGAAAGCTCAGCTAAGGTATTCGGCCAGTTCCGTGTAGATTTGGCGAATGATGATCGAAATGTTTTTCTAATTTTGCAGCCACAGCTCGGATCAAGAAACGAGAAATATCCTCGAGGGTCTCAGCTATTTCCTTCATATTTCCCGGCTATAGTAGCGCATTTTCTTCCTCATAGCTCGCAAAAAGGTGAGCCGTCCAGTATTTGACCTCCGACTAGTTATCTGCAGCAAAATATATTGCGTTTTGTATGAGGTGCACATCCCTGTAACCACCTGCGCCGTCGCAAAAAAGAAGGAATTAGGGTACTTAAGGAGACAAATATTACTTCCATGATCTTGATTTGTGGTTCGAAACAAAAATAGTAATTCATTAAAAGTTGCAGGTTTTGCAGACAATACTTTCTACACCACAATATCGTGAACAATGTAATCTGCAATGTTGACAGCACAGACTTCTCGTTCTGTGTTAGCACCTTCACCATCAGCAGTCCCCTGCGATGCAGCCCTCGTTTCCTCCGTCAGTAAAGAGGTTCTGCCAGCCCGCTTCTGTCGCTTGGTTGCCGTCGGCTGCTCATCTGATGCAATGCGCTTTGTAGCTCGCTTTTTCACAACTGTTTTCCTTTTCGCTGCCACCTTCCCAGGAGGCTTGGCTGCAGCAATATCTTGCAGCAGTTTGCGAGTCAGGAGTCGACCAGCAATTGTATCAGTCGAGCATTGCTTGGCTTTCTTTCGTGGAGGTGGCAACATCAATATGTCCTGCTGCACGACGGTTTTCCCTTGAAGCCACGAAGCCTGGACCAGCTCTGTCGGAGTACCGTTTCTTTGAAACTCGGTTAGACACTCATTCATGCGGCTCCGCAACAGCGGAAATAGCCCGCATCCTTTGAATCCGGCACAATATTGGCAGCAAAGTGACATCCTTTCCATGCCAGACGCACCGCATTGTCTTGTCGATCGAAATTTTGCCGTCTTCCTCCGCGAACTCTTCAACGAGCCGTCTCAACCTCCCATTAATCGACCTAAACACCGCCACGTCGAGTGGTTGAAAGAGATGTGTTGCGTTTGCTAGGAGACTCACCAGCAGATTCCTATTTTTTCTGCTGCCGAGAAGACCTCGTCGGAATAGTAAGATCTGCAACCATCCATTGTTTTAGCAGGAGTGGGCGTTGAACAGCTAGTGGCACCGAGCCAGCAAAAACTTCCTGCCAACGGGCGAATAACCAGTTGTTCATAAAACCGGATTTGGTCGTCTTCACTGCAGCGCCAGGCATGTCACACCCATCCAGCAGCGTAAGCGCGACTGTCTTGCCTGCCATAATGAATACAGGGGGGGGGGGCTGGCACTTCCACAAGCCGCAATAGACCGATGGAGACCCATCGATGCATCCGTATTTCACACATCAGCTGACCCGCGCACCGCCACGACTATTTAGCTTTTTTTCGTGACTGAAAAGCGGTTTCGTCCGCACTGAACACGCGATTTGCATCCAGCTGTTTATCGTTCATTAACATATTCAATGTGTTGAACAACATATTCAATGTGTTGAACAACACATTCACATCCTCCCATCTGACACAGTTCCGTGCCTTGCTAATGGACTGCGAAATCCGAGAAGTGAGAGCTAGGTGGCGCTGGAGGAAACGCTTGTACCATCCATCAGTAACCTCGCGGTTATAAAGGAGAGTGGAAATGTCTCTCGCCCGACGGATGATTGTAGCGCACTGAGCCGAATAACCCACTTGCTGACGGGCAACAATCCACTTGAAAAGGTTGTCTTCAACTTTCTCGGGCAGCAGTGGCGGAGGGCCAGGCCCCCGCGTTTCTCGCGTTCCCCCCGCCTCATGCAACGGCGACCCACTTTGCGAGCGTTCGATAAGGGATACCGACGGCCTTGCTTACTGCTGCCGTCGGCTCCCCAGCTAAGACGCGAGCTACCAAGTAGTCGAGCTGCTCTCTGGAGTATCGGCTTCCCGCCATCTGTGTTGGCCGGTATCAGTTGAGGTTCAGGGCAGGAGTCGATAATATTTTTCAGGAAGCGCGCGAAATCCATACCTACCGAAATTATATCCAATCACATCGCTGCCAGGGAAATATCAAATCTCATTGGGTAACAGAAGTGTCAGTAGAATCCGATTGCTGGAGCTATACGAGGATACTTTCGTTTCTTGATCCGAGCTATGGCTGAAAAATTAGAAAAACATTTCGGTCATCATTCGCCAAATCTGCACGGAACTGGCCGAATACCTTAGGCGAGAAACGCAAGAGAAAAGACGTGATCGAGCATCTACCAAAACCGAAGTAGTGAGCGTCCTAATGGATAGCCGGATGCGGTTGCTCGGCAACTTCGCGCTGATGAACGACTCCTGGACTTGTCCGGTCACACACAAGAAGTACATGGGAGTCTGGGTCTTCAGCATCGACGTGAACTAGGAGTATCGCTCACTGCTGCTGGGTGTTCGTTGCTTTTCGACGAGTTGTGATGACCGTGAGAACGGTATTCAGGGGCCACATAAAGCGTGGATGCTTCAACTGCTGGGCGACTTTAGCCTGAGAATCGTGGAGTATTATGGAGCTACGAGCGACACCGGCTCGAAAGTGAAGAACTTGCTAAGGAATAAGCTCCACTTATAATGGGAATGGATTATGGCGCATATGGCTCATGCGGCCACTAAGGAAGCTTGTGGCATGAACGATGACACGGAATCGTCGCGCAATCTAGCTTTGACTTGTCTCATCAGTTGGATGAAGAAAACGATCTCGGAGAGACAATCGATTGAGAAACGGGAGACCTGTCTGTCGCTCTTTGCAGAGCTCGGACCGCCACTCCGACAAGCAAACTGCTAACTGAGCTACAGGAGCAGCAAGCAGACTCTTGCGCACCACTTTCGCACCACCTTGAACAGCGCTCATCCAGCGCCGCCACCCGCATCTCTCCCCACACATCGACGCAGTGTCCTTCACCCGCCACACAGCTTACAGTACACACGCCCAGCCCGATAAACAAACTCCAGGGCCTCTGCATGACCGCTCATGTTTTGCTGCGTGTCCGCGTGTTGAGTGGGCGAGGTACAACGTACCTCGGATGATGGAAGGCGACCACTTCATGGAAAAACGGGATGGAATCGAAAGATCCTCTTACGGATCTCTGTGATTGCATCAACATGCGATAATTTCATCATCAGGTGATCTAGATCCAGATCATCGAGGGTTTGTCCAAAGGTTGACGACAAGATGACCGATTGCGCAACCCACCGCTGGAAGGATGTAACAGTGATATATACAGGAAATGTTTCGAGGGAGGATATTAAGTTAGATAGGTATCTCAATCGAATCAGCCCATCTGACGGGTACACAAGGTGAACCCTCAGCACACCCACCGCTCACTGAGCATCGGAGCATTTCAATGACATCAGTGAGTGAAATCTCCAGGTCCTTGTACTTTGGGTGCAGTCTTTGTTGAATCTCAAAAACGAATTCACCTGATTCCAGGTATTGATCGTTCGTGTACCGGTAGAAGAACCGCTAGTCAAAATCCTTGCGCAGCAGTAGCCTCGTACAGGACACAAACTCCGTAAGCTCGTCCACGGCGATCCATTTGAGTGATTTGGGCTTTGGACGGTAGTCCTGCAGGGGATTTTCCACGCACAGCATTCCCAACCGAACCAGATACAACTCCATAAGCCCTTCAACTTGGTTCGGCTTCTCCGCTTGGTAGTTTCGCTTCAAGTTAGTGATGGGTTAAATCAGCGACAGAATCTGCACGAGGTCAGTACATTCGTCTTTCAGTGGAAAACGGGGTGATGGGTTGCCCTGTCGAAATGCAAGCCGTTTCCGCTCCACAAGTGCGTCTCATTTGCCCAGAACGCGGCGTATCGACCGCGTAGCACTTAAAAACGGTTGGACGCATAACTCGGCTAGAGCGGTGGTCTTATGAGCCGCAGGTCGAGGGTTTGTAGAAATGGTAGATTTTTAACCCAATTCGTTTTGCATCCGATTTGATGCAATTGGAGATGCGCAATCGAATGAACCTAATTCGATGGAATCCGACTTGTCCGATACGACGAAAAATTTGCTTCGTTGACAAATCAAATATTTGATTGGTCGTTTGTCTGCCGATAATAGTCGATGAAAGCACGTTTGCCTCCGTTTTCTGATATTCATCTGAGGGAAAGTTTCACGCTTGCCTTACAAAATGGATATCCACGCAGATTTGTATTTCTTAGATGATTCGTCGAGGCCAACGAAAGCGACGGTAAAATGATATCATCATTAGGACATGATAAGCTTACCGCTGGTATCATTGTGAAAGAGGTCAACATCCAATCAAAGCATGCGAATCGTGCGTCATCTGCAGCGCTCGCTGGCGCGCCTGTGTGTTGCTCTGAAGCGACACCCGGCGGTGCCCCATAGATGAGAGCATGGCTGCGAGTCATGGTCAACTACTCACCGATGCAGAAGCTGAGTGCGGGTGCCCCAAACAAGTGGTCATTGGACAGCGCTCAGTGTCCGTCATATCCGGCGTCCGGATAATCAAAACGTTCAGGTGCGATCGGATTCGATCGGATGGAACGGATGCAATTGGATTGAAATGCTTATCCGGAACCAGATAACGGATAAAACCGAACCGAAGTTATTACTCAGGGTATGTTTGAGGTCCAGTTCGCCGTGGGTGGCTCGCTGCCTCAAAAGCGCGATTCAAAGTAATCAACAACAGCAAAACGGAACCAGGAGAAAACGATTCGGAGCGCAATGGAAAGTGAGTCTTCTGAGAGAGCACCGCTGTCGTTGATTCTTGGGCAAACACCAGTTTTCTGCGTTCGGGCAGGAAGCGATCAATCGTTTGGCCGCATGTGCGAGAACTCGCTTGGCATTTCAAACGTCAATAACCATTTACTCGGCAAAGACGACGAGGTATACAAGACCTCAAAGCAGAAGGACTTGCTGGGCTGAGTGGTCAAGAAACGTACGAGCGGTTCGACGGGTGTAACGGACGGATACGCCAAAACACTCGCTGACGACAAACTGGTAGAGCGGATTATGTCCATCGCACAGTGGATCAATGCTGTTTTATGTCTACCTTCGCCCTGATTTGTTGCTAAACGGCCCGCAAACGCGTGATTTCGTGGCGGAGACGTGAAAAGGAGCGGACAAGAGAGCAACCGCGTTGCGGAGTTGCTTTCCGTTGAGTTGGATTTACAACGGACATGTGGACCTCAGTAGCGAAAAGGACTGCATGGTGGTCGCAATGCACTGGCTGGACTCAAGCTGGCGCAACCAGTCGATCGTCATAGGCTTTACGCGATCCTCACACCGATTTCCGACATCACGGAAACAGTGAAGGCGATAAACGGAACCTTACTGGGCTATATTTGGTGTGTAATAACGGATAACTCCAGAAAAGACAAAACAATGGTTGCAGTATTAACGAGCAGCTCCCGGACGAAATAGGGGCGTATGCACTGACTGTCGCTCCTTTGTCGGCATCTGAAATAGAACTTGGAGGTGAAGAGCCGAGGAAAACCTCGTTAAAGGTGCTGCAACTGCGCTGTATGCCTCGTGTGCTTCAATTGGCGGTGAAAAAGGGATTGAACAGAGACCTCGGACAGTAGATCAATCCGTGACATTTTCAACAAAACAAAAATATGGCCGACTCCCCTGAAATGATGGAGGCTCTCGGACAAGATTGCGACATATTGCAAATCAAGCTCATGGCGCCGGCGCTTGATTGTGGAATAGTGCGTTGACAACGGTCGTGTGACAATCAAGCTGATGAAATCAATCGAGGAGCTTCTGAGACGTATCAGCGACCGCCACGAAGGTTAAACAGACGTTACGATATCGCCAAACCACCGCCTCGCCCCCGTCATCCTGCCTTCTACGTGGCTCGCCCTAAAATCCTTCTGCTTCTTCCTGATGCCCACCAAGGCAGAAAAAAACATGACGTCTGGTAATAACTACCTTACGTTTGCGATGACATTTGTGGTATACCATCAGATGTCAAAGCACGCAGCTGAAGCGTAACGGCGAGGTGGACTCAGTGTCAATACCTCGCTTCCGAAACTGACGGCTGCCAACCAAACCAACCAACATTTCAAGTACTCAACGACCAATGTTCGTGATCGTAGACGCTAAGACGGCCGGTGGCCTCGAGGAGTTCTACGGCAAGGCGTATGCGATGTGGAAGGACAAGCTGTTGACGCACGTCGGTCAGGTCAATCAATACTATCAACGGAAGCAGCTTGAGATGGGGCACCCAAAAGCGAAGGTTCATGGCGAGCTTCCTATGGAGGAATCCAGAAAGGCCTCCTGTGGTCTCGGTGACGGGCAAGCTACCTAGAGAGGAGGGGCTTGATCGACGCTGGGACGTGATGCACTCAGAGCAAGAAGCGAGGGGGGCGTGCCTGCTGAATCAGTTTCTGCCAAACTTCTTCTTCTCGACACTGCCCAACTTGGTGTTCAAGATAAACCCATGCGAGGTGGTCAAGTCCCTAGAGAAAGACGTTGGGCAATGAGACGCGATGGGTCTGATTGAGCTGACTCGCGCATGGGCTAAACTGACACGCAGCCAGTGGCGTGACCTACGGACGTTATTCGGTCAACTGAAGAAAGCACGCAATGAAATCAACCGGAAGACACGAAAGCTTCTGGGACAGGACATAGTCACCGAAGCATGGCTGTGCATCGAGGTCCTGTCTCAGTTTCCAAGTGAGTTCTGGGCGTCGTCAATCTTCATGAAAAAGGGACTTCACGATTGAGATGGTGGAGAGCGCGCTACGCGGCATCTTCAAAAAAAAAAGTCGAAGAAGGAGATCGCAATGCACATGGACAAGACTAAGGGCCAAGTCATTTCCATCAACCATGTCCGTCCCAAGCAAGGTCAAAAGAGCAAGAGTGACGGCGGGACAGACACCAAGAAGTGTTTTTTACTGCTTTAAGCCTGGGCACTACAAGGCGGACTGCCCTCTTATGGTGCACCGCACCGTTCCGAGGAAATCTGATAGTTTTGTTCAAAATTGAACAGACATGCATGCATCGCAAAGCGGTCTTCCATTGCGATCTTCATCTGGTGACCCCACAGAACTTCATTGCGTCCTTTGGTGTGCGATCTTTTCCGGCAGCCGTCGGAATATGACTGCCGCACGACACCATTCGGAGTAGATCTAAGACCAGATCTGATCCTGCTCCACACCTCTTAGGGAGAGTGACACCAGGACCCAAACAGGGAAGGCTGTCCACTGTTCCGCATGGACATCAAGACTGACCTTGGCGCCAAAAGGCTTGCAGGAACGTGTCAGTCAATACGGTCATGAACCTGGTGGCGGCAGGCAAGAAGCGCCTAAGCAAGGCCAGCAAGGCGCCACTGGAAGAAATCGTGGAGGAAGGCGACCCTGAAGAACCAAATCTTCCAGAATTACGACGACGACGTCCCAATGAGGACACGGCACCGTCTCCGACGCCGTTTGACATAGGCATCATTGACGGTGGGGTATGGAAGCATCACGCTGCATATTTGAAGTATTGAAGCGGCTTGGTCTAGCTGTTGATATGTGGGTGGTGGACACATGAGCTGGTCATGCCATAACCCCAGGCAAAGGATGGTTCAACAGACTGCATTCAAGGAGTAGCCACCAGTTTACGGGAGCGGAGAGTTCACTAATGGGTAATATACACATCAGTGTACTCAGTCCAACATGTCATAAAAGTGCTGTATCGCTATGTGATGTTGCATACGCCCCCCAGCGCGAAAGCAATTTGTTAAGCGCATTTTGCTTAGCAAAACAGGGTTGTCGGCTAGTACAATCAGAGAGGGGAGTCTATTCTTCTTCTCAAAAGGGAATGTGTTGCTATTTGCTGCAGTAGCAATAGGGGAAGTTACAATTTGCCAGCAACAAAAGTGCGACAAAAAACGAAAAAGACGTACGTAGCTCATAGTACTGACTGTGAACGCATACTGAGCGAATGACACTTAAGTCTGGGACATACGGGTAAAGAGATGCTCGTACGGATTATCTGCAACCAAAAGATAAGCAGTATTCCTCAAATGTCTTATAAAGAACTCAATACAGTACCATTTTTCTGCAAAATATGTGCTCAAATGAAGGTTCGCAGAATGTCGTATAGAAACGTGGTGGGTGCTATGGCAACACAGCCACTCCACACACTTCACATGGATTATATTGGAAAGATGAAAGTAGACGGATTATATGGTACATTAGGACACAGATATGCTCTAGCTGTGGTTGATGATGCCACGGCTTACAAGTGGTTAAAGTCACTGAAAGAGGTGCCTGGGATAATAAAGGATCTGCTAAAGAAATTATCAATACAATTTCCCTGTAAGTGAAAAGAATATGGATGGACGGAGGTACTGAGTTCGTACACCAGCAAGTGTCTAAACTATGCATTAAGGAAGGCATTCTGTTTCAAATATCAAATGTAGAATCTCAAGAAGAAAATAAAAGTGCAGAGAGAGCGCACCAAACCGCAATGACTGGTGTTTGATGTGCGCTAAAAGGCGCACGAATGGCGGTGAAATTGTGGACTGAAGCCTTACCATTCATGGTTGCAATCACCAATCATCTCCCGATGGTGCGCCTATACATGAAAAGCTGATACGAATTGCTGCATAACACCACCCAAATGGCCTAGATTTGCACACTTGGGGTGCAACGTCATGCACACATCCCTAAATCAAAAGAAGGGATTACAAATTAAGCAGTCGCTCAGTTGAGTGTAAACTATTGGGACTGTCTACTAACTACAAAGGATACAGACTGCTCGAAGATAAGTACCTCATTGCAAAAGATGTCAAAGTTAGTCCTGTCGTTACAGAGTTCATGATAAAGCGGTCATTTCTTGTAGAAAATGGTTCAGCCATTAAGGATAATGAAAAGGCGATTCTATACTAAGGAAAGAAGTCAAGAAACTCAACGGACCTAAAAGGTGGAGCTGAAGTTGAAGCAGACGGAAAAGATAATTTATCTGATACGCGGTGTCGGTCAAAACTTATTCGAACACTGAATACTCGGCTCCGTGGGTACAACACTGGGTTAAATGCTGTGGCGGATACGACACCACACATCCCCATACCTCGATCGATCAAGGAAGCTCGATCAGGCCCACATGCAAAGCAATGGGGGGCAGCAATTAGGACAGAATGTGAGGCTTTGCTTAAGAATCAAACGTGGACAATCGTTCCATTACCGCCTGGCAGAAAAGCACTTGAATGCCATTGACTGCTTGATACTAATATTAAGTATAATGTCGATGGTACTATAGAGCGTTTAGCCGTGCAGGGTAATACACAAATCTATGGGATTGGATATAAGGAAGTGCTTTCCCCGGTCGCCCAGGCTATCACTTACACTTGCCACTATTCTCGGTCTACATTTGCACCAAACGGGCATTGTTTACCGCATTTCTGAACGGAGAACTACCAGAGATCACCTACATGATGCAGCCACTCGGATTCCGACATGAATCCGCATCCCTTGTGTGTAAATTAAGAAATAACATATATGGGTTGAAGGCGCCCAGAACTTAGTGTAGCGTTCTGAATGTGTTTCTTAAATCTTTAGGATTTTCGAGATGCAAGAAAGAGTACTGCTTGTAGCACAAAAAGTGGGAGGTAAATGGTGTCATGCACACACTGATCAAATGTGTGTATGCAGACGACCTTTCACAGCAGAAATACATTCAGGATCTGCTAGTTAAGTACAACATGCGGGACTGTAGCATTGAGCCCCCCCCCCCAAAAGTTGAGAGTGTTGCAAACGCGGCTCAGCGGTTCGATTATAGAGGCCTGGTAGGATCTTTAATGCATCTAATAAAAGGGGAACAAGACCAGATATTGCGAATGATGTTCGAGGATTATGTAAGCATATATATTGCTATAACAAGAGGCATTGGACAGCGGCTCAGCGAGCACTAAAATACCTGAAAGGAACATCGAAGTATGGCCTAGTGTACAATGGAAACGGCACTACTACAAAGAACGAGCTATACACAGACGCGAGCTTCGCGAAGGAAATTGATAATAGGAAATCTGTGTCAACCCTCGCTGGCGCATGCATTCCATGGGGAGGTGCTAAGCAAGACGGTATTAGCCTGAATACTGCAGAGGCAAAAGTTGTAGCCGAAAGCAAAGGAGTAAGAGAGGCAAGGTGGATAAGATTACTATTAACTGAGTTTGGATATGAGCGAAGATCACCAACACAGCTGCGATAAGTATCGTTAGGGATCCGTGCGGTCACTCATCCACGATGCATATTGATATTCGACAATTATATGCATGGAAAAAAGATGACGAGGACAGTATCACTATTGCATACTGCAGTACACATGACATGATTGCAGATGCATTAGCGAGGCCTCTGAGTCAAAGTCATTTTGGGATGCTGCGCGACCTAATGGGAGTAAAAGACTTCAGTAAGGACAGTCGTACTAAAACAGCATGTAAAAAATGAGCATATACGGAAGTCATATGTCAAGGCATAAAAGCAAACTCAAGTCGAACATAAAAGATTATGAAATGAGACAACGGCAAACATAAAGTTACCAATGAACCTAAGTGCGAATCCGGATTTAGGCACACCGTTGTAAAGATGAGTATTTCCTCTTTATTTTGAGGTGCTGGAGGCTTTCTGGTGACGAAAACGCATAAAAATATGGTCGCCGAAAAAATATGTCCAAAAAATAAAATAAAAAAGAGATTTTTTTTTCTTGTCAAATTAGGGGTAGAATTGCCCGAGGAATCCTCTCACAAACTCCGTTTTAGCTAATTCGCTTTATAAACCGATCAAAATGACAATTTTACCTGTAATTTTTGGAGTTGTCGAAACCTGTTTAAATTTTTGACAGTGTCGAAAACAAGGAAAACAACAGATAGGATGTAAGAATCATTTTGTTTTATCTGGCCGGATATCGTCAACGAAGCATGCTCAGCGACACACTAGACCACTGCGGACCGGTTGGCAGTCGTCTTCTGCTTCTTTTTCAGCCCTGGGGGTGAATCTTGAGGGAGGAGGCTGACGTCACGATCTTGAATCCTCTTCGCAGTCACAGCCAGTGCTGCACGATGAACGCGTCTAGCCTGTTTCGTAGCCTTGGCGGCCTCACCTTGCTTTTCGGTCGGAGCTGCGTAGATCGGGTCGTTCTTGTACTCCTCGCGCACGTACTGAAGGATCTTGGTGTGCATTTGCTCAAGCTTTTCAGCATTCAGCGGAAGTGGAGGCAGGGGCTCCAAGTAGTCCGAAAACATACGGCAAACCTTGTCCGCGGTGGTCTTCACGCAGTCAATCGTCCGGCGCAGGTCCTGTTCCACGGGCTCGCTATCCGGATTCTTCTTGCAGATAACAACCCCCGGCTTCGTTGAATCCATGCTGAAGATCTGATACCTCTGTACGCCTTCCAGGGTTTTGTAGAGCTCCGTCACGATAGGCTTGTATCCCATGAAGAACGCGCTGTCGCGAGGGATATGCACCGTTTCAGAGCTTATGGCTGCCGATTTCACCGCGTCTAGGATATGGTCCATTGTCCAGCAGTCAACACGGGCCAGGTGCTTGCGGATGTGGTCAAAGCCTCGGTCACACGAATTTTTCGTGTGACATTTGATGAAGAACTTGTAGTCGACATGCTCGAGGACGCCCATGTGGACCTGCGCGAGGAAGAACATAATAACAAGATTGTTCTTGTTTTGCCCCGAGCAGTTGTCCGCATAGACGATGAGTCGCTTCTTGCCTGTTGCCACAACCTTGGTCTTGATGAAGTGGGCCAGCATCGAATTGATCTGGTCGCTGCCCTTCCCGCTCACAGTTTCATCGTAGATGTAGTTGGTCTGCTGGCCTTCATTCTCGTAGTGAACACCGAAGACGCTCACTGCCACCAGCGAGCAAAAGTACCATTGAGATGGTGTACTTGTGATGCTCGGGATTGAGAGGTTCTGCGAGAAGTCCATCACAATAACAGCGGTGCTGTCGTCTTTCTTGACTTTGTCTTCTTTGTATTCTCGTCTACATATGACACACATCAAAATGATACCAGCGTCCCCTGTCAAATCTCCCGAGTATATCAAAATGATATCAAGATCCCAATAGTATCTTACCGCATGCGCCGCGCAGATTCCGTGTGCTTGCCGAACTCTTCCGTCCTCTCTGCTGTGATCTCGTGGCGACGGTGCGTCTGGTAAATAGAGCAGAGGTCGCACACGTTTGACCGGCCCGAGCGGATCCGGATAGTTGGGCAGTGGAGGCTGAGAAGCTTTCTCATTGTCGATGCCGCAGGCTCACGGACACGCATACGGGTCTGTTCCACGTATTTCTGCATTTCCTCGTGTAGTGAAGCCCACGTAAAGAACGCTGGCAACATCGTGTAGTCATCACTACTGTAATACTTGGTCACTTTGCCATCCGCTTTCTTCTGCATGCGCACTCGCACTGGCACCACCTCGCCGACCTCGGCTGCGAACTCCTTGAACCACTTAACCAGCCAAGCGAGATCCACCGCTCCAGCGTGGGAATTGAACGTGTTCCCGTGAGCTTTCACTGAGATATTTCCCTCGCGCACTCGCGTCTTGTAGCACTGGATAGTCAGTGGAGCGACCTCGTAGCACCGGGCAAAGGAAGGACGGCAGACGTGACCCACGAACGGCAGGTAATAATGAAACTTCTCGCGAAGACCACTTCCCCGGTTGCGAGCGGCAGTAGGTGTCTGCATGAGGACTCCGAGGAGCGTGTAAATGCTTGTTGCCTTATCAGTCTTTGACATCTGGGAGAGAGAGCACGCCAGTAACTCCAACTCGCGAGCCTTTCCCTGCAGGCACTTATTCTCGCAGGTGTCGGCTGCAATTAGCGCTGTAACTCGCTGTTGAACATCGACGTCAACCAAATTGAGACTAATGTCCTCAGTCTCTTCCGGCTCGCTTTCGGCGCTCTCAGCAGTCAGCGCTTCCTCGTCCGGTGACGCAGCTGATCCATCTGACGCTTCGCTCCAGTCTTCGTCTCCACTGCTGTCGGGCTCATCGCTCTCGTCATCCACTCCTTCACCACCGTCGTCTTGCCCCGCCGATCTCCTCTCCTCCTCCGCGACAGGTACGACTGCCAACGTCGAGTTGCTCTTGGTATTAGCCACGCCTCGAGAGTCATCCTCCGCACTGTCAGAAAGAAGTTCGGGAGCTGCTGGTAGGCACGAGGACTCGATATCGCGTTCCGTGACTCTTGCTGTGCCGGGTGGGCCATTGAGGACGCCTACGGGAAGGTGAGTGGCGTCGGCAGGGAGTGTGGCGTCGGCAGGGAGTGTGGCGTCGGCAGGGAGTGTGTCGTAGGCGTCAGCCTGTACGGCGTCAGATGGAGGACAGGGAGCGCCAGCTAGGGGCTGAGGGGACAGCACCTCATCGGGCGGGGACACGTTCAGAGTAATCTCCGCTTGCTTCTCCATGCTTCGTATCGGTCTCTGTGCTTTTGTTGCTTTTGCTATTTTCCCAACGGTCGAACCCCTGATCAATTTTCGACAAAACACAAAAGTCGCTTTTTCTCGAAACTTCACTTAGGTACGAAATCACTTGGTCTGACTTCACTGGCGATTATCTCGACAACTCTAAAAGGCGCATAAGTAACATTATGTTCGCCGTTGTCTCAAATATGATAATATTGCAATCTACGGTTTGACAAGTGGTCATAAGCAAAGAAAGGCAATTCACGGTAAATACTAAGAAATATACTGTTTACCGAGCCCTATTTAGGAAGCTGACGATTCAGACTCCATGCCTCTTATCTTGAGTCATTTTACTCAGATTTAAGTTAATAATTAAAGGCATGACTCTCAAATCTGCGTCCAAGCGAAAATATGCTTTGATCAAAAGCCGGGTGGCCGCGAGTAGCACGATAACCTGACTTTCCACCCACCGGTGTATCCATGAGCGGTTAGCAGCCTGCGTGCACAAATAACCTGGAGTGGTATGCTCAGCGGTGGCCTAGGCCAGAACACGCTGTAGCCTGGAGGGGTGGCGGGTGGCTTACCCCCCCCCCCCCAAGGGTTTGCGGTGGGACCAGCACTTGCTCGACAGAGCAACAGAATAGAGGGCGAGAAGGAAAGGCGGAGGTTGCCTAAGTTTGGTATCTGATGTTGAAGTCCGACGTTCAAAAGGATACTCGGTAATGCTGGAATCTTTAGTGGGAATGTTGCGACAGTGAGAGCCCTTGGTCAACCAACGATGACCAGTGAAAGGAAAAAGCTAGCTTGACGCTGTACTGCCGAGGGATGTAACGGCGAGGTGGCCTCACTGCCAATACTTCACTTCCGAAACTGACGGCTACTAACCAAACCAGCCATCATAAAGCAGCATCTTGTCCAACTACAGGTCCTACGCGGGGATTCGCACATGCCTTCAAGTCAAACCTGGACGAGTTTTCCTCTGTTGTCAAGACCCGGGATGCGAAGATAGCTGACCTTGGTCCCCGCACGAAGGGGATATTTTCTCATATGGTGGACGCTTTGAGAAGCTGACCATTGTTGGTGAGTACGAGGCCGAATATAAATCGAGCTTCGAGGACCAGCAAGACATTGAAAGTACTTCTACGAGGAGCCAAGAGGAGGAAGAAGAAGCGATGGGCAACATATTGCATCAGCTGATGGATGAGCACTTCAGTGTGGATGCCCCAACAAGTCCCCAAACTGAGCAGTTCAATGATGGGTTAGACCGATGGATGGCCTAAATCGGAACGGATACGAGATCAAGCAGCCGCGACGTCTGCAAGTGAATAGAGGTCAACGGCGCTCTCGTCCCTCGAATTCAGAAGGTGGCTCGAGATTTTCTCGGTGTCACGGCTGCATCTGTCCCAATGGAGGAGGCGTTTTCAGCTGCTGGTGCGACAGTCAGTGTCCGCCGCGTGCGATGATACTGCCAGTGCGACTTTTGAACTGCAATCGTTTTTTTTTTGCAGTTTAACAATGTCACTTTTAGCGTCAAGTAACGAGGATGTAACGGGGGTGTTCCCGTTGCATTTGTAGGTAGGGTTTCATTGGCCATTACATTAGTAGGTAGGTTTGGGCGCACGTCGGGTACTCCCGGAGTGGTGTCGTGCTGACGCTCTGATTGGCCGATATTTGGGACGCAGCCCTTATCGGCATATCAGAGGACGGCCTCGTATTTGGATGGTCTCAGTTTAACCCACGGGCTCCGCCCTGGGCAGAAATCCATTCAGAGTTGAAAACATCCAGAGCCTCACAGATCTCAGCCGCCTGAGATCCCCTCGCTTCGTCAAAGCACTGTATAAGCTAAGTGATGTGCTTCTTGGCCCGTTACAGAGGATGTGAGCAAGTTGACAACGGCAGCAGGTGAACGGTTTGGTCGGTAGCTAGTCCACATTGAAGTAAGCGTGGGCATCGTCATGGTTAGGAAGCCGCTGAAGGCAGCGATGGACACCCAGTTCAGGGATAGCGGACGCGATGGACCTCACGTGGACTGACAGTGAGCGTGTTGTTTGATATTACGAACCAGAAACAGCAACGGCGTGCCGATGGTAGGATATTGAAGTTGGCGAGTAGTCAACGGAGCCGAAGGTTCTCAAATCTTTGAAGTTGTCAGAAGGAAAACGACGGAGATGATTCTACGAGATATCGACCGCCCGTGTGTGGAGCGTCCGCACGGGTGAGGTGGCGAGTCTGCGCGGCCGGGTGGGCGCTCTTTTCTGATTGCAGCTAGATGTGCGTTCAACAAACGGACACAGACACGGAGCACCGCGTTGGAAGGACGTGAGCGGCCATGCAGAGGCCCTGGGCTTTGTTTATCGGGCTGGGCGTGTGTACTGTAAGCTGTGTGGCGGGTGAAGGACACTGCGTCGATGTGTGGGGAGAGATGCGGGTGGCGGCGCTGGGTGAGCGCTGTTCAAGGTGGTGCGAAAGTGGTGCGCAAGAGTCTGCTTGCTGCTCCTGTAGCTCAGTTGGCTAGAGCGGTGGTCTTATGAGCCGCAGGTCGAGGGTTCGAGCCCCTCCTGGAGCAACTTTTCGTGACCCCGCTCCTTCGTGGTTCACGTGAAATGTGACGGGGCCGTCACAGAGCACAATGCACAGAGGAAATGCTAGCGATATTCTATCGCTTTGACCGAACTTGGTTCGGTCCTGTTCCTGGCCTAAGGGAACAAAGCTTGAGGTTTTAAAGCTAAAATAAAGACTGAATTGATTCCTTAGTTTGCGGCAGTATTTTACCCTGCAAGTAAAATACCTTC
>MBAC02006398.1:0-17179 GCA_001712635.2 Nothophytophthora sp. Chile5
AGCGTCTGCAGGATCAGGTGTTCGAGCTTCAGCGCACGTTGGCGACGCTACAAGTGCCTGCGTCTGGCAGCGAGGAGCCGCTTCGCAGCCTGCTCGAGTCCGCGAGTGTTAACATGATGCTGAAAAGCGAGATTCAGCAGCGGCAGTTGGGTCTGGCCGCCTCGCAATCCTTGCTAACCGACTGTCTGGAGAATCAGTCGGGGAATCCCATGGCTCTGCCTATTCACTTGGGACGGGAGTGGAGTGATCGGCGCGCTGCACTACAAGCGGTGAAGGACGAGCGACTGGTCCGTGGCTACCGCTACGTGATGGAGCGTTGCCAGCATCTGGATTTACTGAAGCCGCACTATTCGGAGGAGCGGTTCGAGGACGCGAGTGGCGATTTCTGCTGCGTGCGCAACGAAGTGATCCCGTTCCCGGGCGTGCAGTCTCTGCAGAAGGTCTTCGACGCGCTCAAGTTCACGCTACTCAACCTGGAGATCAGCATCTCGGAGCAGTTGGGGCACATCACGCTCCGAGAGGACTACGACACTGTGGAAGACGACGCCTTCATCTCCAATTACCGCCTCGTCTCCAACAATACCAGTGGCGTGACCACGGAGCTGAACGCCGTGCTATTTGGCCAGTACTTTGAGAGTCAGGCGCGGTTCGGTGGACGGCCCTGCGCCATCTTAGCCGTCGACAGCGTGGATGATGATGAGGTGCATCCCTACAACCCACGCGAGCGTGTCCGCAAAGCGATCACCTCTACGATAGTCCTCACTCCAGTAATGTGTCCGAAGACGAGCCAGAACAGACCAAGCGAAGCAACGGACGGCGTAGCAGAAGACGAGGAGGAAGTGGTGGTCGTGATGCGGCGCGCAGCCTTCGTCAAGACGTGTCGCCCGGCATTTGACATCCCCGAGGTTTCCCTACAGGAGTTACGGGACGGCATCACTCGATGGGGAGACGTCATAACGCAGGCGATTCGCGAGATCCTCTACACTCAACCTTGAGTACAGGATCCTAGAGGCCAAGCAGATGTGAATTGATTCAGACGATCACGGATTTAATCGATTTTACTTGGATGTCAACGCTGTTTACATGGATAAACGCATGTGGCATCATGTCACTGACTCGTCGACCTCCGAACGCTCTGGCCGAATATACACGAGCTCTCGCACGGACTGGAGCATCACATCGCCCCACTGCCCAACCCCTTCGCGTAGTTCGTGCACCGCTGCAGGCGGTAGCTGGAGCTGAGTCGGGTGGATCTTCAGGAGACACGACCGCGTCATCACTACGACCAGCTCTTCATCTTGGCTCACAGCATCCTGCTTCTCCCGCTTGTAGGCCTTGACTGTGACCGTCGATGTCATGTCTTGACGGACTCGTTGACTCGGGATATACGGATATAGTCCGTCGTCATTCACGCTGTCGCTCGTGAAGACGCCGAACGCCCTTCCGTCGCCGAATTCGACGTCGTCTTCCCGGAATTCCGTGAACATGACATTGTTGGTCTCCAGTTGCACGCCGTTCGACAGATACGAGACGAGTCGGCACTGTGAGATGCCCAGTCCGGCGCTGTCATCGTCCTCTCGAATCGTGACATCTCCCAGAATCTCCGTCACGCGGATCTCCATGTTCGAGTAGTAGAACAGCAGCGCGTCGTACACTTTCTTCACGCTTTCCACGCCTTCGAACGGTGTGATGTCGAAATGCAAGGCGCAGTAGCCGCCGTCAAGCGTGGCGAAGCGTGAGCTCTCGGACGATGGACTCATGCAGTCGAGGAAGCGAGTGCGCTCGGCTAAGTACGCTTGTGAAGCCTGGGTCTTCCGCGACTTTAAGCTGGCCAGTTCGTCTCGCCGCTGCTCCAAATCTGCTCCGAGGTGAATGTCCATCTCGTACGGAAGGCGCTCTTGAGCACTCTGCTCCCATAATGTGCCCAATCCACACAGCGTTAGCCAAGCCAACGTGAATTGCCTTTACATACTCGTCGTTGATTGTCGTCGAGGCTTACCACACAGCCGGAAAGCGCCGATTGCACGGTAACCAGTGAGACCTGTTGTAGCTGGATGGCTTCGCGCAGAAACCCCGACGTGAGCTCTTTCTGAAGCAGCGAACGGTTGTCGTTCTGACGCGCGTTTCGCTTCGCTTCCTTCCGCAATTGCGCCACTTGGGCTTGCAGCACCTCCAGCTCTTTGAGCAGCAATGCCTTCTCCTCCTACATAGATGTCCACCCACCCCTCTTTTAGCGAGTCATCCCGTCACGCTGCGCTCCTTCAGGCTATTGCATCACATCCTAGCACCTACTTTCCGAACGGCGTAAGTAGCCTTCCTCACACGTCGCGGTCTCACCCGCCAATCGCTCGGTCTCTTCTCCTGCAGCAACAGTCGGGTGTCTTCAGAAACTCGCTCGACTCCTCTGTCATGCCGCTCTGCAGTGACGTCGCCTGGAACGCTCGCCTCCATGGGCTCGCGACTGCATTGCTGTCGGTCGGCGCTCATCTGGAACTGAAGTTCGCTTCTGCTGCTTCGCATGGCGAAATGGGCGATTGGGCGATTGGGTGTTTTGTAAAAGCTGGGCAAAATATGTTCACCCAATTATCCTCTAAAAATGGGTGTTGTTCATGCAAAGCGCACGTAATCACCACACGCAAACAGAAAATAGTAATCACTGCAAGCAACCTGCTCTGCTTGAGGAGCAGCTCATTTAGCGAATCGCCAACAAGCCAATGGAAACACTAACACCGCCAGCGAAGAAGCGGAAGGCGACGTATCTGGTGCGCAAGGAAGAGCGCGCGCGTCTGCAGAACCAAGTGCTCGAGCTGCAGCGCAAGCTGGCAAGCATGCAGTTGTTTGCTGGGGTCGGAAGCGAGGAGCAGACTCGCAGCCTCATCGCGTCCGCGAGGACTAACGTGGCGTTGCACAACGAGATCGAATTACTGCAACTGGGTATGGCCGCTTCGCAGTCGTTACTAAGCGATTGGGTGGAGAATCAGGCGGGGAATCCCGTGGCTCTGCCTATCCATCTACGTCAAGAATGGAGTGACCGACGCGAAACGCTGTTGGGTCTAAAGGACAAGCGACTGGCGCGCGGTTACCGCTACGTGACGGCGCGTAACCAGCACCTGGACCCGCTCAAACCACACTTCTCGGAGGAACGGTTCGAGGACGCCAACGGCGACTTCTGCTGTGTGCGCAACGAAGTGGTCCCGTTCCCGGGCGTGCAGTCTCTGCAGAAGGTCTTCGACGCGCTCAAGTTCACGCTACTCAACCTGGAGATCAGCATCTCGGAGCAGTTGGGGCACATCACGCTCCGAGAGGACTACGACACTATGGAGGACGACGCCTTCATCTCCAATTACCGCCTCGTCTCCAACAATACCAGTGGCGTGACCACGGAGCTGAACGCCGTGCTATTTGGCCAGTACTTTGAGAGTCAGGCGCGGTTCGGTGGACGGCCCTGCGCCATCTTAGCCGTCGACAGCGTGGATGATGATGAGGTGCATCCCTACAACCCACGCGAGCGTGTCCGCAAAGCGATCACCTCTACGATAGTCCTCACTCCAGTAATGTGTCCGAAAACGAGCCAGAACAGACCAAGCGAAGCAACGGACGGCGTAGCAGAAGACGAGGAGGAAGTGGTGGTCGTGATGCGGCGCGCAGCCTTCGTCAAGACGTGTCGCCCAGAGTTTGACGTCCCGGAAGTCGTCCTACAGGAGTTGCGGGAGAGCGTCATACGCTGGGGAGATGTCGCCACGCAGGCGCTTCGCGAAATCCTCTACGCGTAGCCTGGAGTGTCGGCTGCAGCATCTTGAGCCTGGCATCAACTGCAGAGTGTCCAGGAATGACTGTCAAAACGTGGTCTATCAACATTCTCCACTCTAAAATGTAGAAATATTTAGATCATTTAATTTTATTTTATTTTGAGCCCTGTTGACGCTTTTGATTGGATAAATCCACGTGATCTGTCAAACAACAGGTCGGTTCCAGCTCCATTGTGTCATTTCCTGAAGTCCCAGCCACTGCACTCTCTGCCCCGTCGTCGTGATGATCAGCACGTCGGCCCCCAACGCCAGTCCAACTGCTTCATTGGCTAGCAGCTCCGTCGCTACAGTCTCAGTACGGCCAAACACGAAGAAGCAGCGCCAGTACAAGCCTCGCAAGTCCACGTACATCGTTCGCAAGGAAGAGACTCGCAGTCTTCGACGTGCTTCTCAAGAGTTGACTGCACGCATAAACGCCCTCCGATCGGTTCGACCAGTGGTGGATGCGTTATTGCAACAGCGTGTGAGTGAGCAAGAGTTGCTGTTAGCGCGTGCTCAAGGCGCTCTTACTGGCCACGCCGTGGCGAGTCGCAATGCAGGCTGCGGCTCTATACCTTCAAGTATATACCTCAGCCGCGACCTGGAGGCGCGCCAACAACAGCTTCAAGTCATTCGATCGCCGCGATTGCATGCCGGAAGGCGGTTTCTGGTAGAACGCGGTCGCGAGTTGGACAGGAGCAAGGCCTACAGCTCATGTGAGCGGTTCGAGACGGCTGAAGGCGACTACTGCATCCTCCGTTTCGAAGTGACGCCACTAAGGGATCTGGAGTTCTCACGTGCCGGTGCACGCCGAACCTTCCGAACCATGCTGCAATCCATGCGGAATGCCGAGTTGGTGATCTCGGCCACGTCGGACTTTGTGACCATTCGGGAGGACGGAGATGCGTGGCGCGATGACGTGACGCTGCATCGCCTGCTGTCCTCCAGCTCTCGCGGCGACGTGTTGGTCGAGTCTCAGAGCGTGTCCTTCTCCGAGTTTGTAGGTCGTAGCACTGGCGAAGGCGAAGAGTACGGGATCTTAACTACCGACGTGGTTGCAAAGGACGAGCTGTTCCCGTATCACCCGAAAGAACGCGTGCGTCGAGACGTATCGGCCATCCTCATGGTGGAAGCTGTGCCTCAAGATGGCAGTGCAGACGGAGATGATGCGGATAATCTGGTGGTGCTCACGCGCTGGTCGAGCTGCACGTTCGTGCGGTCCGAACTGAGTCAAAAGCTCTCGGCGGAGAAGGCGACGAAGATCTACGAGAGTTTCACCGGCTGGGGCACAGCCATGGTGGACGACATGCACCAGATCTTGCAGCAAGATCGATAGAGAGAGGCTCGAAATTGCGCGAACGAATGGCGATGAAGGTCTTCATATCGGTGGGAGCACAAGTGACTGTGACCGTTGAGCGTCTTGGGCGAATACTTTATCAAGCGTGCATAACTACTTCATTACTTACATTATGGAGCATCTGTGGATTCTTTAACGAAGTGTGGTCAGTAGAAGTTATCGCGGGCAGAAGCAGAAATGAATGGGGAGATGAAGTGTGGCTTGGAGCGCGAGGGTGCCTGGCCCACGGCCCGCGACGGAGCACTGGCGGTTCCGCCCAAGAAGCGCCAAGTGACGTACTGGGCTCGTAAGGTGAGCGCCTACTCTGGCGCTGGCTGCCCTCTCTTTGTGCAGCCGCAACGCTCGGAGCTCACGATGCCTGCGTTCTTGTGGATCAGGCCGAGACGTGCCAGCTCCGTCAAGAGGTGAACACGTTGAGTGCGCAACTCGCTGTGCTGAAGAATCGACAAGAAGCCGCAGCAGCAGCGACCACTGATGGTGGTCGCATCGGTCCCGAGCTTTGCAAGACACTTACGGACCAGCACGTCCTCGAAGAAGCTGCCCGTCGACAGCAGCTACAGGTCGCAACGGGTCAAGCCATGCTCTCCCAATTCTTGGTGCGTATCAACATCGTAGATAGTCGAATCAACATTGGATTCATCTTGCTCTTGTGTGCGTTGTAGGGTGATCTGCCGACGCATCCGCTCTACACTCGCATCTGCCTCAGCAAGGACTGGAGCGAACGTCGAGCCACGCTCATGGGCATTCGGATGCAGCAGCTGCACACTGGTTACCAGTACACCATGGCTCGATGCGGCTCTCTGGATCAGACGACCATATGCTCTTCCGACAACCGCTTCGAGACGGACCAGGGCGATCTCTGCTGCGACCGCAGCGATGTCCACACCTTCGAAGGGGTGAAGTCCCTCCAGCAAGTGTACGACGCCGTCCTGTTCTCCGTCTCCAACCTGGAGATCAGCGTGTCGGAGCGACTGGGTCACATCACCGTGCGGGACGAATACGAGGAGGAGGAGGGCGTCGTCTACAATTCCCGCGTGATCACGACCAACGAGCACGGGGTCACGACCGAGTCCAGTGCTGTGATTTTCACGCACCTCTTCGCTGACGGAGACCCGGCCTTCGGTGGCGAACCGTGTGCAGTGATGGCTTCCAGTTGCGTCGAGGAGGACGAACTCTATCCTTATCTATCGATGGAGCGCGTGCGGAGGGACAGCACAACAGCCGCTGTGTTCACAGTGAGCAAGCACAACCCGACTGCCTCGGAAGCTGGAGGTGCGATGACTGGAGAAGAAAGCTCGTTGGTCGACGTCACGATGCGGCGGACTGGCTTAATGAAGCTGCACCGACCCGCGTTCCCGATCTCAGATACAGCGCTGCGGGAAGTGCAAGACGGGGTGACGAGCTGGAGCGCCATCATGCTCAAGATCATCCGCGAGATGGTGTACTCGCAGACATGAGACTAGTTGTTTGCCCTGAATCGCTAGGTTTCGTCATAGTCGGAGCAGGTCGAAGGCAGCAGAGAAGGGAGAGGTAGAAATTGAAAGAGATCACCGTGGATAGAAGCCTGAATGGACTCCTGACTGCATTTAGGAATGTTGGTATGTAGCCATTAGGAATGACTGCGAGGAGTCAGTCGGATACTTTCTGTCGTTGGGTCAGGAAAATGAGCCAAAGCTGAGCACTTATTTTTCCGCGGTGTCAGCAGTAGTAAGACCCAGGCACAAGTGAGTTTCCACACGATGAATCACCGCTTGGAGCCTGAGCATAAGCAGCCTACAGTCCGAGGAGAAGCGTTGGATGCTCCTTCCAAGAAGCGCAAAGTCACGTACTGGGCTCGCAAGGTGTGTGGCTGCAACAGTGCTTCGTGTGTCGCATTGAGGACGTAGTGAATACTAACATTTTCCGTGGTTTGTTACTAGGACGAGACGTGTCAGCTCCGCCAAGAAGTGGAGGCATTGGATGCCAAACTTGCTGTGTTAAAGGTCCTACAAGCGCCTGCAACTGCAGCAAGCATTGAGCATGAGTGCGTTACTCCAGACCTGTGCAAGGCGCTTATAGACGAGTGTATGCTCGAGGAAGCTGCCCGTCGTCTGCAACTGCAGGTCGCAACGGGTCAGGCAATGCTGTCTCAATTCTCGGTACGCACACGATAGTGTTTGCATTTGAGGCGGCTCAACACTGGACTCACCTTGCTCTTATGTCTCTTGCTTTGCGATGCTGTCCATCAGGGTGATCAGAAGGCGCATCCTCTCTACACTCGCATCTGCCTCACCAAGGACTGGGAGGAACGTCGAGCCACGCTCATGGCCATCCGGATGGAGAAGCTGCACAACGCCTACCACTTCACCATGGCCCGTTGTGGTTCTCTGGACCAGTCGGCCAGACGCTCCGACAACCGCTTTGAGACCGACGAAGGCCATATTGACCTCGACCGCTGCGACATCCAGGTGTTTGAAGGGGTCAAGTCACTCCAGCAAGTGTTCGACGCCGTCATGTTCTACATGACCAACATGGAGATCACTATTTCCGAGCGACTCGGGCACGTCGCGGTCAGAGACGACTATGTCATCGAGGAAGGCGTTGTTTACAACTCGCGCGTGATCATAACGAACAACGATGGGATCACCGCCGAGTCAAATGCTGTCGGGTTTCCGCACGTATTTGCTGAGGGGGATCCAGCGTTCGGGGGCGAACCCTGCGCGATCCTGTCTGTCGACTGTATCGATGAAGACGAGCTGCATCCTTATGTACCGAGTGAGCGTCTCCGGAGGGACGCGTCGACCGCAGTCGTGCTCACAGTGAGCAAACACAACCCACAATCCAAGCACGGGAACCAGACTGGAAATGTTGGACCTGCAGCTGAAACAAGTGGCAATGGGAAGGAAAGCGAGCTGGTGGACGTCACGATGCGACGGGCTGGGTACATGAGACTCCACCGACCAGAGTTCCCGATCTCGGATGGAGAACTACAGGATCTACACGACGGGATTGCCGGCTGGGGAAAGATCATGCTCAAGACGGTCCGTGAAATCTTGTACTTGTAGACGTGAGAAGGTGTTCAATTGCTTCAGTATTCTTCAGGGCGGTTGGAAGACAGTAGGGATGCATTCGAAACAGGAGCCTAGGCAAAGTGCAAGTGGTAAAGTACATGTGGACAGACCATTGGATTGGGAGTAAGGTTTCTCGAAAGCGTTGAGTAGGCTGCTTCAAAGCAAATTACGCTGGCTTGTAGGGGCGAGTCGACTGTGGTATGGGTGTGGCCGAGGACTTAGAAGGTGGATGGGAGACTGGACGAGTTGCGGATATGGAAGCGGATGTTTGGAGCAGTGCACGGCTCAGTCGGAGCAAGCAAGTAGGTCCTGAACACGCCACGCCGACTGTAAAGATTCGAAGAGGAATGTTTGCTGGTAGTCATCAGGAATGCATGTCAATGGTAGACAGGTCATGGCCGAAACACACGCAGAGATGAACAGCGACTTGGAGCTCGACGGTGGCCAGGCCAGCGGCTCAGGAGAGACCCTGGATGCCCCGCCCAAGAAGCGCAGAGTGACGTACTGGGCTCGCAAGGTATATGACTGCTCCCCTTTGCTGCTCTCCCTGCGCATTGCAGAAAGTGATCACAACGCTGACTCTGCGATTCGGTGAATGTCTTAGGATGAGGCGTGCCAGCTCCGCCAGCAACTCGAGGAATTGAATGTGCAACTCGCCGTCCTGAAGGAGCAGCAAGCGACTGCGGCAGCAACGACCATAGGTGGAGGTCGAGTCGGTCCTAGACTATGCAAGGCACTCACGGATCAGCGCATGCTCAAAGAAGCCGTCCGCCACCAGCAGATGCAAGTCGCAACAAGTCAGGCGCTGCTGTCCCATGGGTTGGTACGAATTTGGTCGCCTCGTCTTCAAGTTGGCCTTGCTCTTATGTATATTCTGTTACCTTGCCACCTAACAGGGCGACCAGCAGTCACACCCTCTCTACACTCGTATCTGCCTCAGTAAGGACTGGGACGAGCGCCGAGCCACACTCATGGCCATCCGGATGCAGAAGCTGCAGAGCGCCTATCACTTCATCGTGGCTCGATGCGGCTCTCTGGATCAGCCGAGTATGCGCTACTCGGACAATCGCTTTGAGACCGAACAGGGCGATCTCGACTGTGATTGCTGTGATATCCAGACGTTCGAAGGCGTGAAGTCTCTTCGCCAAGTGTACGACGCCGTCATGTTCTTCATGGCCAACATGGAGATCAGTCTGTCCGAGCGGCTGGGCCACATCGCAGTGCGAGACGACTACGCCATTGAAGACAATGTCGTCTACAATTCGCGTGTGATTTTAACGAATAGCCACGGCGTCACTGCCGAGTCGAGTGTGGTCGCCTTCCCGCACTTGTTCGCGGAGGGAGATCCAGCGTTTGGTGGCGAACCCTGTGCGGTTCTGGCGATGGACTGCATCGACGAAGACGAGCTCTACCCTTACATGCCCAAGGAGCGCGTTCGAAGAGACGCCTCGACTGCCATTGTGTTGACAGTGAGCCAGCACACCCCAAACCTGTCCGAAGGTGGTGGCTTGGTCGACGTCACGATGCGACGGGCTGGTTTCATGAAGCTGCATCGGCCAGAGTTCCCGATCTCGGAAGGTGGGCTGCAGGAAGTGCACGATTCAATCACGGCTTGGGGTGCCGTCATGATCGAGACCATCCGTGAGATGGTGTACTCGCAGCAGTGAGAGATTGCGCTGAGGTATGGTTGTAATCAAGGGCTGGGCATTACCGCATAGAGAAGACGAGTAGTGACAGAGTGCATTGATGTGCTGTGGTTAAGGAGGCGCATCTTTTGCGTGGACGTGAGCAAGCCACCAGGAAAAGGACCACCGGGCTACTGCGCTCGACCACTTCGATCTCTAACACCGCAGACGGACGCCACGTCAGGTTCGAAGGCATCGACAATGTGAGACGCCGCATGCTTTCTCATGGAGCGATAGAGCGATAGAGCTTGAAGCCTGGGACGGAACGCACACACTCTTGCACTGGATATGTTACGAAAGTGTCATGTTTCGCATAAGTAGCGCTCTGAACCCGATACTCGAGCCAATTATGATGAGTGGATACGTTAACGAAGATGAGCTGCCCGCGGGAGAGCACCCGACAAAACTGCCATTCGGCATTTTCCGTCGTGAAGAAGAGAAGGGAGCGTCATGTTCCAGGAGACTGGCAGTGCGCACGGGACGTCGCCGCTCTCGGAGGGCTCGGAAGACGCTGCGCTAGGCCTCGAGGCGTTTCTCCAGCAGTCGTCGCCGGCGAGCGATCCCCCCGCGCCGGAGAAGCCGCGGAAGACGAAGAAGCGCAAGGCCACGTACATCGTGCGCAAGGAGGAGCAGTCGGCTCTGCAGCAGGAGATCGAGCGCTTGGAGTCGCAAGTGGCTGTGCTCAAGACACGCTCCTTGCCGCCGGAGGAGGCGGCGAGGGCTGACCCGGTTCTACAGCGTCGAGAGGCGGAGAACGCCGCGTTGACGACCGTTCTGAGGCACCAGCAGCTCCATGTGGCCAACGCGCAGTCTTTGCTGTCTCGCTGTCTGGTACGGAATGACCTGCTTGTCTTCGTTGCAGTATGCTACACGGACTAATGGTTGTTGCTTCTGTAGGGAGACCAGCACACGCACACGCTTTACAGCCGCATCTGCCTGACGAAGAACTGGAGCGAGCGACGGGAGACGCTTCGACTGCTGCGGGCCGAGAAGCTGCGCAATGCGTACGAGTACATTATGGCACGCAGCAGCCACTCGCAACCGGAGAAGATGCAGCTGTCGGACGAGCGGTTCGAGACCGCGCAAGGCGATCTGTGCTGTGTGCGCTTCGAAACGGTGCATTTCCGCGGCGTGGAGTCGCTCCAGCAGGTGTACAACGCGGTCATTTTCTACCTGACCAACATGGAGATCAGCATCTCGGAGCGGCTGGGCCACATCACAGTGCGAGACGACTACGACTCCATAGAGGGCACGGCGTACAACTCGCGGATCGCGTCGACCGAGGAGTGCGGGATCACCACGGAGATGAACGCCGTGTCGTTCCCCCAGCTGTTTGGCAAAGATGAATTCGCCCTCGGGATCGGACCTTGCGCCCTTGTGGCCACGGACTGCGTTGACGAAGATGAGCTGTATCCCTACAAGCCAAACGAGCGCGTTCGGAAGGACATCTCGGGTGCTGTGTTGCTGACGGTGGGGCGACGGAAGCCGAGGGGAAAGAGCGACAAACCGAAGCATCTACTGCAAGTGGATCCAACAAAACTGGATGGCGAAGAAGAAGGCGAGCTGGTGGTCACGATGCGGCGCGCGGCCTTCCTGAAGCTGCACCACCCGCAGTTTCCCGTCTCGGCGTTTGCGTTGCAGGAGATGCACGAAGGGATCGCTCGCTGGGGCGACGTGATGCTCAAGACCGTCCGAAGTGTCGTGTACACGACGCCGTAAGGATCTTAGGCCAGGTGTGGGTAGTGGTAGCTTCATGGACGTTCGAGGAGAGTTTATGTTTTATTCCTGCGTGTAGTAACGCAAGGATCATCCATTCCGTATGACTTGATGTTGAACTTACTCTTGCATTGAGCACGAGCCATTTCCACTGATCTCGTAGCATTATTAAGATGCGTGGTCAGCGCAATTCGCAGCGCTTCCATGTGCGCAGAGATGCTACGGCAAGTGCTATCACGCGCCACAGTGCGGACCTATGACGCCCGCAATGGCAACAGGTCGCCCGCCTCAGCCGAATGTTCTTTTTTGAAAGGCCGAGCGCGGTTTGACAGTGGATGGCTTGGGGGCGAGAGGTCTGTACGACGCGTATAGTGCGTCCGGATATGCGGCTCACACACGTGGAGCTGCCTGCTATTGCCTACGAAAAGGGTCCTATTGACGTCGCCGTGATGGCAGTGCCGCACAGTTCGTACCGCGATCCAATGACGTGACCCCACGCTTCTGACAGCAAATCCGTGGCGTTGTGCATTCCAAGGAATACAAATATTCAGTTGTACAGCTTTTACCTAAGAGCAGTTTCTATAAAGCCAGTTTAGGTTGAAATTGGAATGTATGTCGCCATTTCTCTCAAGATAGGCTTTGCAAGTGTGTTTCATCCGCGGTCGTCATGGGACCGACCACATTGACATGATGCCCGACTCGTGCGGCACGAGCACCGCCGTAGAAATGGACCACAAAGCATTTGTTCAAGAACCCCGCGGGACAGACAGATTAAGCCAAACGCAGACCAGCCACGCCCCCAAGATGCCTCAGAAGAGCACATACACCAGGCGCAGGGTAAGAAACTGGCACGTTATGCCCTCCGTGGTGACGCGCACTTTGCTGACGTCTATCGATTGTCTGTGTGGCTGTCACTTCACAGGAGGAAGTGGCGCTGCTTCGAGCGGAGGTTCGACGGCTCAGTTCGCAGATTACAGCTCTGAAGACCCGGCCGCTCTCTCCGGAAGAAGTGAAGCTGGCGGAGCTGATCGTCCAGCAGGCGGTGCTGGCTTCAGTCGCGCGGTGCCAGCAGCTTCAGGTTGCCACGACTCAGTCCAAACTCTCGCAATGCCTCGTGAGTCCTCGATACCTGCATAACTGCCTCCGCTCACTTACTTCGCTGGCATGGCTGCTCCTCCATTCGTGGTCTAACTCATATCACGGCTTGCTTTCTGACAGAGCGATCAATTTACGAACCCGCTGTATACACGCATTTGCCTCACTAGTGACAGCAGTGAGCGGCGTGCCACGATGCTGGCGATCCGGATGGAGAAATTGCGCAACGCGTACGAGTTCATCACGGCGGGCGGTCGCCTCGGGGACCCAACAGCCAGTCAGTGCTCGGACGAGCGGTTCGAGACGCCGCAAGGAGATCTCTGCTGCTCGCACGCGGTCACAGTCCACTTCCCAGGAGTCAACTCCATTCAGCAAGTGTTCGCAGCGCTCTTGTTCTACGTGGACAATATGGAAATCATCATATCGGAGCGGCTGGGCCATATCACTGTGCGAGATGATTATGACTATATCGAAGGCAGCGGATACAACTCGCGCATTATATCGAGGGATCAGAACGGCATTGCTGTGGAGAGCAGTGTCGTCGCGTTTGGAGGCCTGTTCGAGAAGCGCAAAGGCGGATTCGTTCACGAAAGCTGTGCGGTTGTGGCCATTGATTCGGTCGACAAGGACGAACTGTATCCGTATGTGCCAAGCGAACGAGTTAGGAGAGACATCTCAGTGGCTATTGTGCTGACTGCTCGAAGGAGAAAGCCGAAGGATCCACCCGAATCTCCACGTGAACCGTCCTCAGTTCGCACTGAAGCGCCTGAAGCTGATGATGAATTGGTCGTGACGATGCGGCGAGTGGCCTTCTTAAAGCTCTACAACCCGGAATTCCCGGTGTCCAAAGCTGCGTTGCAAGAACTGCACGGAAACATTGCGCAGTGGGGCGACGTCATGCTCCAGAGCATTCGCGGTGTGTTGGACGCGACGCACTGACGGTGACGCACTCGAAGAGCTACGAATAGTACGCGTATAAGCACTTGGTCGTGGTAGATGAGGCAGCTGGTATTGTAACAACGCCCACACGCAGTTGGCCATAAGCGCCGCGTTCCTTCCCTTCGCTCCGACGGGACATCAATGCTTGACTGAGATAGCAAACGCGGTAGCTGTTGCATCAGGAGCGAACTGCATCTGAATCTGCTCTGGGTGGCTGAGATGGGGACCAGCGAGCCAACCCGTTTACGCAGATCTTTATTGGCTACGTATTTGGGTACTCTTGTCAGTCGTCAAGTCGATGAGCATCATGAGGTGGGCAGGTTCAGGTGGGCAGTGTGAAACGAAGTGAGTTGCACGATTGCCAATTTTTCACTTTGGACCGATGAACCTTTCTTCGACGTCATTTTGCATCAAGCGGATCCTTTGGCAAGCAGATACGTGAGTGAAGCAGCCAGCTTCGGTGAGAATGGAGATCAACAGCCCGGTCACCGATAGCGATGCATCCGTGTCGACCGATCCCGAGTCACAGCGTCCGGTTAAGAAGAGGAAGCCCACGTATTTGGTTGTCAAGGTATGCAACAGAATCGACGCCTAGCCGTCAGATTCCAGAGGACAGACAACTAACATTATGTGCGCGTTATGATCTACAACTCTGCACCCTCCAGGACGAGAAAGCGCGCCTAAACAAGGAGATCGAAGAACTGGAAGCAAAAATGGCGGTGCTGAAGGAGCGCTCTGGGCTACCTGGAGTTTGGGGCCTTGAGAACACGATGGTGGGCAACGCGGTGCTCGGGAACATCCTTCGAAAGCAGCAATTGCTAACCACCAACGCGCAAGCCAACCTCTCCGCAAGCATGGTACTTCCACTACTGTCTTGTCCAAGCACTACGTGCCAATCTCCCTGAACTGACAGTCTCGTGTTTGCAAATGATAGCGCGGCCCGGCGCCGCTTCCGCTCTATTCGTACATCCACCTCAGTATCGATATCGACGCTCGCCGCCAGTCACTCTTGGGGGTGAGAGCCTCAAAACTCAAGCAAGGAATCGACTACGTGGAGGCGCGGAGTCAACATATGGATCTGCTGCAGCCATACTCGTCGGAAGAAAAGTTCCAGGACTCGCAGGGCAACTACTGCTGCTCGCGCTTCGATGTGACCCAGTTCGTTGGTGTGCGCTCTGTTCTCGATGTCTTCAACGCAGCTGTGCTTAGCTTCGATCACGAGGAGATCTCTCTGTCTGAGCGACTCGGACACATCACCGTGCGTGACGACTACGACGTGGAAGGCGACAACTTTGCCAACTGCCGGATGCTGTCCGAAGATGAGAACGGCGTGAAGACGGAAATGAATATCGTGGCGTTCGGAGAGTTCGTGGACGCCTCAGTGGCTCCTGATGGCCAGAGCTACGCCATTCTCGTGAGGGACACGGTGGATGTGGACGACCTCTATCCATACAATCCCAGCGAATATGTGCGCAAGGACCATATGGCAGTGATGGTACTCACACTCGCCAAAAGGAAGAAGGAAGGACTAGCTGCTCCAGGAGACGAAGACGAGCTGGTGGTGACTGTGCGAAGCGCTGTACACACGAAGATTCATCGCCCAGCGTTTCCAATGCCCGATAGGACACAGCAAGGACTGCGTCGGGATCTGACTAGCTGGTTGGACGCGATGGTGGCATCCATGCGGAGTACTCTTTCGATGTCAGTCACGTGATAAACAGCACAAAACGCTTTGTCGCTCTACCGGTAGTACGGTCGCACCACGAGGCAGGTTGTGAAACATTTTGTAGCTCTTCATCGATGGCATTTCGCTTCAAACTTGCTCTGGCCAATATCTCCATCCCAAAGCGCAGCAGAGCGACGTATGGCCCAAAAGCTGCACGTACGCTGCATGTTTTCCTTCTTCCTGTTCGCTGACAATCTTTTGTGCGATGACACCCACACGCAGTTGGTCACAAGCGCCGACTTCCTTTTCTCGGATGGGTCGTCGGCTGCTCGTCGTGAATCATGTAGGTACGACGAAGCATCATGTGTACCCTATCCAAGGTAACTGTCATCTCAGGGAGCGGCGCTCATTCACCAAAATACCTCACTTGATGGGAGAGTCGGAGATTCAAAAACAATCTGTTGATGCTGAAGCTGCCAGTCACCACCACGGCGTGGTGGGATTAACGTGTCGTGTTAAACATCCACAAACCACCTGTCCAACGAAGATCTTTGCCATTGGGAGGATGCGTATCACGTCGCTTGTGTGCACTTGATGAGGCAACTACCGGTAGCCAAATAACGTGAGGTGAGTTGCCTCATCAGTGGATGCAAGCGACCAGGTGCAGTAAGAAATAGCACGAAGTGAGTTGGATGAATGGGCATACACAACTCTACCTGTATTACCTTTGCACTGGTCGACCTCCTCGAAAATCACAGGCAGCTGCAGCTCGAAGAATCACAGGCAGATGCAGGAGGTGTTCGGTCGCTTTCGACACGCATTGGGATTTGCTTTGAGCTCAGTATACCTAAACTTTCAAACATAATAAAATCATAAGCATTCCAGGTGAAAAACGCTTGGTGTGTAAAGGAATCCAACTTCCACCCTGCAAAATGATCTTGTTTGCGGGCACTCACGTCCGTCACAAGCATCGAATTCCTTCTCACCAGCAATTGCATCAGGTCACTTCGTTCAATTGTTCCCGCTGCCATGACGACGTTTGCCATCATCAAAAGGGAGCAACAGGCCGGACTAATCGAATCCTGTTCCTTTGGAGCTGCCTCATCTTCACGTAGCTGCAACTCGACCAGGTGACGGTGGAATTCGCTGAGATGCGATCTTGCGGGAAGATCCTAAAACTGTATGTTGCACGACACTTGCTCTCCATGAAACCGGGCGGAGATCTGGGAACAACGTGGAGTTCTTTGACACAGAAGCTGACAGTCGCCGCCGCCGTCAATGCCGCGCGAACTATTGTAACGGGATATGCTCAACGCGTTGCTCTCGCGTTGGCAAGGTCAATGTTAAACACGGATCTCTCGTGGTGTTGTGATGCGTATGCTGCACCTGCAGCGCTGATGAGGCGGGCAGCGAAAAATGAAGTGAGTTGCACGAAGGGACCTATTAGACGTCCTCGGAGAATCACCCAGTTCGTTGGTGTGCGCTCTATTCTCGACGCCTTTAACGCCGCTATGATTAGCTTCGATCGCGCGAAGTGGTTCCTTCAACCTTATTAATTAGCATAAAAGGTACGATTAAGGGTGCGCTAGCAAATAAAGCGCCCTTTCGTATTTTCGTTAACAATCGGAAACTTTCAAGACGCGTAAAATTCAAGAAAGAAAGAGGGGAAGTACCGTTATATTGTCTTTAAGTTCGAGGTCTGTGAGCCTCCCATTTCCGACAAAACGTATTTTGCGATACATTGAAACGGGAAACGGCAGTAGAAGCTCGCTACGCGCGCGGGAGGATGGACGCAATGTCAGCAGCTCCGGATCAGATCGAGAGTGCGTGTGTGTGGAGGTCATGTGTGTATGTGTGTGGACGGTGGGGGGGGGGGGGGGGGT
>MBAC02006405.1:0-27280 GCA_001712635.2 Nothophytophthora sp. Chile5
GTCGGAGTACGTGCAAGGCGGCGATTTGCGGACTCTCCTGAGCAAGTTCAAGCAGCAGCAGCGCTCGGTGGGCTTCGATCACGACAAGGTGAAGATTGCGCTGCATGTCGCGCATGCGCTCACCTATCTACACTCCCTTGCACCGCCGGTGATCCATCGCGACCTGAAATCCAGCAACATCCTGCTAAGCAACGACCTGGACGCTAAATTGACCGACTTTGGCATCTCCCGGGAGCGTATTGCCCGGACCATGACCGCCGGAGTGGGGACGGCCATGTGGATGGCTCCGGAGCTGATGCTGAGCGGCAAGTACGACGACAAGGTCGACGTGTTTTCGTTCGGTGTGGTGTTGTCGGAGTTGGACTCGCATTCATTGCCATACTCTCGCGCCAAAGACGCCGGCATGTCGGAAACGGCCATTCTTCAGAAGGTGGCGACGGGGGAATTGCGCGTCGAGTTCTCCGAGAGAGCAGTAAAGTCGGTGGTGAAGTTGGGGCTCGCATGCGTCTCTATCAAGAGCGAGGACCGGCCAACAGCAGCGGAAGCGCTGTATAGACTTCAGGTTATACTTGCAGAGGAGATGTAGAGTGCGCATCGGTTGTGCTGTCCGCCGAGACGGCTCTTTCACCGAACACACAGCTAATTCGTTAGCTTGTACAATAATTATTATCTTATTGCTACTAGTGACCGAGTCTGCCTCAATTTTGCTAGACTCGGCTACTGAGCAGCAGTCGATCTAGAGTTTGCAAGGGCTGGGCTGCATTGAGCATGTAGCCGTTTACAAGACGTCCTCTTCTCTTGGACTAGGGAGTTTGACGTCCTTCGCCTTGTTCACCGCCGCCACGTAGGTCTGCACGAGGGCTTGGCTTCATCTTCGTGAAGGACAACATTCCCACCTGCCTCTATCCGGATGCGCTCTCTGCTTTGGTTTGGGCGGGTTCAACGTTGAAGGAGCCAGGGAAGAGGTGTTTGATTGGGCAGCTAGTCCGGATAAAAGGTATAGCCGGTCGGACGGGTGTATACCGTGTCTCCGAAACGACGCGGGCGAATGGGTCGGTCACTCGACCAAGCCAGGAAGAGATGGAGGGGGCCATGACCCTCGCGAAGCGTGTGGCGACGGAGCTAGCGCCCGAGGATCTGCAGTCGGAGGTCTGCAGGCGTATACCGCCGGATCACTATCAGCTGCTTATGATTGTCTGCATTGCGGCTGTCTGATTCTCTTGGCAACTGGGCTGAGCGGTCTGTGCTGTGTCTCCTGTCGAATCAGTTCAATCGCTACTCCATCCCCGTGGGCGACTCTGCCATGCGGCTGGCGGCTTTACAGCAGCGGTATGACAGCGAGTACGAGGCCTCGGTATGCGCGCACGAGGCGGAGATGCGCAAGCTCGAGATGCTCAAGACCAGGGAAGTCTACCAGGAGGCCTTGAACACTGCCGTCACTCTAGAGCGGGCAGCGCTCGCTCGCGAACCCAAGACCGCCACCCTCGTCCGCGAAGTGGAGGCCAACCTGGCGCCGCAGCGGCTTGTGGCTCGCGGTCTCTCGCTGCTCGGCTGCTGTGCGCTGGCTCGCGCCATGCGCCACAACACGAACGTCATCTCCCTGGATCTGTCCAACAACGGACTCACGGACGTCGTCGGCGTGTCGCTCGGCAACATGTTGACGACCAACAAGAAGCTTCGGGCTCTGGACCTCGGCTTCAACCAGCTCACCAACCGCTCGTTGGAGTCCATAGGCGGCGCCCTTCGCGTCAACAACGTGCTGACTTCGCTGGTACTCGACTCCAACCCCGTGCTTCAGCTTCAAAAGGATGGCGCTGGAGCAAGCAGCAGCAGTAGCGCTCCCACAGGAGGCAACGGCAACGCAAACACTGCCAACTCCACTGCCAAGGCATCCGCCAGTATGGCAGTGGCTTTGGCGCAGGTCGATCCATTCACGTCTGCTCTCGTCATCAACAAGTCCCTCACCTCTCTGAACCTGTTCAACACGGGCATCGGCAACGAAGTGGGACGCGCTTTGGCTCATGCGCTCGCTAAGAACACGAGCTTGATCTCACTGGAAGTCGCGGGCAACCTGCTGAACCACTCGGACCTGGCGAACATCTCGTCGCTTCTCAAGAAGAACCAGACGCGGCACTTCGAGGCCGAAGCCAAGGGCCAGGAGCTTTCTCTCGAGATGAAGGAGCAGTCGGACGCCGTGCGAATGGAGAAAGCCAAGCAGGCCAAGCAACAGTCGGACGCCGAGTGGCACGACGAGAACGCGCGCAAACGCGCCGAGGTACGCGAAGCCGAGGAGTGGGAGCGCGCGAGACGCACGGCCGAGGCGGAGGTGCAGCACCTGGTGGACATGGAGCTCGAGAACAAGAAGTACCTGGAGCGCCTCGCAGAGGCGAAGAAGCCGCCTGCCAAGGGGAAAGGCAAGAAATAAACACGATCCGCACGTAGAAAGCTCCTGAATCGAACACGCATCATAAAGGCGCCGGCCTTTTATCCCCATCCAACCTCCAGCTCAGCCAGCATCTTGTGCACTGGAGCTTCTTGTGTTTCTCGTTGCTGCTTCTAGTGGAGGGCGGCACGCCCTGAGTTCTGCGCCAGCGAGGCCACCTCCGCCTCGCCTTCGGCCGTCTTCTTCGAGACGTTGTAGGCAGACACACTCTCATCGTGGCTCGGCAGCTCCTTCTCGATGTTGAGGAACGACGGCATGGAGATGTCCTGGTCGTTCTCACACGAGGCCTGGACGTGCAGCACGGCCAGACCGGCGACTTCCGCCGGCTCTTTGTAGACGTGGATCTGGAACGACTGGTTCTGGTACAGGAAACACATGCGCTGCTGCTTGATCACGTTCCGCTCCGGATCGCTGCGATGCCGCACAGCGTACGAGTACTCGCGAGCGCTCAGCACGCGCTTCAGGTGCACTCTGTTGTAACCACGTGTATCCAATTAGCAGACCGAAAGCAGATCATGCGACGCATTCGTGAAGAACTTACGCGTCACCCGTGTTGATATATCGCACGGTGGTCATACCGTAGGCTGGGATGCCGTACTGGGACCGACAGCGCACGAAGGAGTAGTCTTTGCTCGTTTCTACAGAAAAGTACACACAGTGGTGAGTCCACCGCATCAAGATCAATCGCGAGCGGTACCCGAGCCTGTTAAACAGAGGACACACGTACTCGCAGACTCCGGCTTCAAGTAGACCTTCTCCACTTCAAAGTCCTCGTGGTGGAACGGGATTTGAATCGGCGTCTTGGCCAGCAGGTACTTCCGGGACGCCTTGACGGTCGTGGGAATGCCGCAGAGCCCCGCCGCCGTGTCCACAAGTCGCTGCATCTTGCTTTCAAAGCCGGTTGCATTGTCTAGTGCCAATAGCACAGCAGCAAGAGAAGAGGTCAGCAGCACGACCACCAAAGACACGGCGGTCGGGTCCACCTACCAAAGACGTAGAGCTTCGGGTGGCCGATCCAGGCGCGGCATGTGCGGGCGTCGATCGCTCGCGCCTGCTCGATGGACTCGATGCGGATGCCGTTGTTCTCGAGCGAGTAGAACGTTTCGGCGCCGTCCGCAGCCGTCACCAAGTGGAAGATGGCGATATAGCGTCTGTCATCAATCCAGTATGTCATCAGCATGCAGATAAGTCAGCTCCCAAGCTCCTCATGCCCCTGAATCGCTACAAGAGATAGGATTCAGCGAGTACGGACGTGTCTCGTAGCGTGACGGTGTCCAGATCGTGCTCGAGCTTGAGCTCCTCCCACTGGTCGGGCGTCATATAGGCCGAGCCGTCCATGACGCCGCGGTCGCACAGGATGACGCAGGGCTTGCCACTGTCCTGCGCCAGCGAGTAGAAGGAGTCTTCCAGCGACATCTGCAGCTTCAGGATCTGCCACTGGAAGTTGAGAATGTCCTTCTCCTTCAAGTCGCTGCCTCAAAGCACACGGCATTCAACCAGATTGGCGCGTGAGTCCCCGACCGCGAACCTAACAGCCCAATCGACCAGCGAGCACGCACAGGAAGAAGGCACCGCCTGTCTGCAGCAGTGTGGAGGCCTCGGGCACCACGTAGACGCGGAAGCCGCGGTCCCGGAAGAAGGTGGAGAGGCGGTCCAGCGACGTGGTCTTGCCCGCGCACGGACCGCCCGTGAGCACGAACTTGTAGATGGGCGGGATGTCCTTCTGCCCCGTGTGCAGCGCGCTCAGCAGCGGCGGAGGCGCTTCGTCCATGGACGGCGCCCGGTCCTGCGACCACATCTTGCCACTCGGACCCATGCTCATGACGCGGGTCAAGTCGGCAGCGTTTGGCAAAAAGAGGGAAAGGTGGCGGAACGGGATGGATAGACACTTGGCCTATCCGGATAACCAGCCAACGGCCAGCGTTTGATACAAATCGCGAGTCTGTTTCCCCTTCCCTCCTCTTCACATTCACGGTCCCTAAGTTAGGGACGAATCTTTGAAAGTAGGGACACGTCAACCGATGGCTCCAGCGCCAAGTCCTTGCTTTCCGTGAGCCCGCTTGGCGGACCAAGCGACGAGCGGAGTAATGGATGGAGGAGGGACGAAGATTTCTGAATCTGCTGGCCAGACGCTTATTATTGCCGAAGTTGCAGCAGAGATTTACTGGAGAGGTGGTCTGGCGTGCAAACTCTTCTGCTTTGAATCTCCATCGGCACAGCACCAACCTTGCGTTTCCGACTCCGTGTACCCATTTTGCTCAAGCGATCTCAAAACAAGGTGACGACGCAGTGGAAGAAGCAGTTGCAAAAAGACCAAACAAGGTATAAACCCGCCCAATCGGTTAATTAAAAAAATCTCAAAGTCACCTCGTTCTGAAACAGCTGTCTTCTGAAGCCGACTGGAGAAATGAAGCCATCAGAATGGCATTGGGTGCACGAAGCCATCAAAGGCGCACAAGACCTTCATCTCGCGTCCCGACGGGTTCACCCCCGTTGCGATGCTATCCGAGGACGAAGACGTGGCGACTGGAGGCGGGAGCGCCGGATAGCGCTGGCTGAAATGCGTCAGCACGAGCTGCTGCGCCCTCATCCGCCGGGCAATGTCCGTCGCCTGGCCCACGGTGCTGTGCTTCTTGAGCCGCGCGTCCTGCTCCATCGTGTCGTCAAACGTCGCTTCGTGCACCAGCAACGCAGCGTTCATCCCTACATATCAAAGCAATCAGGACAACAAGCGTCAGATCAGAAGGCATCCGTTGCCAGTATGGACTTGGCTGAACGCACCCGCGACCACGAGTTGGTTGCATGGCTTGGTGTCGCCGGAGTACACCAGCTTCTTCCCGCCCTGGAGAGTCAACACCAGTCCGTACGAGTCATAGCAATGGAACACGGGTACACTGATGATGCTGGTCACGGCAGAACCAATGTCTGACAAGAGCTGTCGACGCAGCGGATGGTCCGAGCGGTTGAACTCCGAGCAAGTCGCCAACTGGAACAGTTGCGATGTCGACATCTTGCCCCCGAATTGCGGCAGCCAGCTCTTCACATACGACAGCACAGACTGTGGGCCCACAACAACCAGTGACTGGGGCTTTTTCTCGCCTTGCTGACGTGTGTGGAAGCGCCAATACTCGTACAGCACGCGCACCAAGCCGCAATGGTGATCCGCGTGATTGTGAGAAATCCAGATGCAGCGGAGTCCACCGATCCGCTGCATCACTTCACGGCCAAACTGACGCCACAGCTGGCCGTATGTGCCTTCACCACAGTCCACCAACATACTTGCCACCTCAGCAGCTCCCGACCCACTGAGCTCCAAGTACATGCCGCTGCTTGCACGCAACTTGGAAGGCGCCGCACTACCCGTTCCCAGCACAATCAGTTTCCGCCTTGCTACTGTGTCTTCAGGTGTACACGGCAGGCCAAGAGGTGTGTGCACCTGCCTGGCCTCTGGTGTGGCCTGGCCGTCCTCGCCATCGGCTTCTTTGTCTGCTCTTTGCCGCCAGCCAGTACGTTCGTAGCTGAATCCAAGCTGCAGACCCTTGGAATGCATGAGGCGGAATTGCAGTTTGCTTTGGGCGAAATGAACGTCCCGCTCGCTGCCTTCAAGGCGACGTACAATTTGCCGCTGACACGGCGAAGCCACGGACCAGGATGCGTCGTCCAAAAACTGCGACAGATCTCCAATAAGTGACGGCGCGCTGCTTCCAAGTTGACCGTTCTTGTCGGTGGACGATCGACTCTCGACGTATTTCTGCATCGCAGACTTCGCAGATGAAAGGAAGGCGAAGCTAAAGGCGCTTTTTGCAACGGATTGCAGCGCTTCGCCGTCGAAAACAAGGTGTTCTGAAGAGTGGAGACTCGCCATCCATTCCGTGTACCTAACACTCCACCAACAAGCACAGAAGCAGCGGATTAATCACCATGAAGGCGTCTGCAAGCACAGGCAGCAGGGTTGTTACCTCAGTTGGTCTCGCACATGCTGCGGGCTCAAATGGACAACAAGAGACGGCAAGTGGGCGCCGCAGCAGCCACCACGCGAGGTCTCTATCGATGCTGCGAACCGGTTGATCAGACTGTCAATGTGCTCCGCCGAGCAGCAGTCGATGACCCACACGGTTGGAAACGGAGCGTACTGGAATCTGCATGCAACAGCGCCATCACATTTGGTCAATAGCCAATAATACTACGTTGATCCCACAACGGCAAAGGAGGGAGACTCACTGCACAATATAGCAGAGTGAGCCTGCAGCAGCTTGCAGGATCGGGGCTTCAGTAGTAGTAGCCACACTTGCATCGTCAACGAAGATCTTGGCAGGTTCATCGTCCTGGACCTCAGCACCAGCCAGAAGTTTTCTCTTTTTGTTGGGCGCGGTATTCTCAGCAGCAGATGCATCAGCCTTCGTCTCACTCGTGCGCTTTGCTGAGCTTCCCTGACCATATTTACTGAGGAGCATCTGCTTCAGCGTCTCTTCTCGACTGGAGAATTGCTTGAGCACTTTGTCCACGTGCGGGAGCTTGTCTGGCTGATACTCTGCGTAGAACTTTTGCAGCCATTTGCGATCGAGCGGCTGCTGTTCGTAGTTTACGATGCCGTCGTCGCCGTCGTCGCCGTCGTCGCTGTCGTCCGAGTCTTCGCTATCCGATGAAGAGCTCGAGCTTGCAGATGCAGCAGCAGATACGTCCTCGTCATCCATGTCGCCGTACTTCGCACACAATTGGACTTTCAAGTCGTCGTAGCGTCCACGGTACCGATTGAGGACCACCTCAATGTATGGCGCTTTCTCAGGTGCTTTGACAGCATAATAACGATTGAGCCACGCTCGCCAGACTTCATGTTCGTCACTTTCTTGGGCTTGTCTGCGTCCAATCTGACCAGAACGAAGCGTGTCGCTGTTTCTTGGTAGTATTTCGGAGTCCTTGTTGACCTCTTCTGTGGGGTTTCGCGATTGACCTGTCGGTGCAGCTTTACTGCAAAGCAAGCAAACGTTCTGCTGATCATCTCCGCAAGGGAAGTCGCTCACCTTCGTTTGGAGTGTGACGGGGATTATCCGCGCATGCTGATCGCGTTGCTCGTCTCCTTCAGCCCACGTCTCGTACCCAAATGATGTACGCTCCTCCGACCCAGCATTGCCATGTTCTGGCTCGCTATGGGCAGATTCTTTACCCTCCGTGACCTCAACGCACTGAATCTGCGGGTATTTGCGTCGCACGAAGCTGCGAATGGACCTGAGGAACCCACGAAGCCCCGGAGGCCCATGCAGTCGCAGAGTCGCCGAGCCACATGAGCCAAGCGCGAAGATGACGCCCGGTACTCCGCTAACCGACTGTTCGACCACAAGCCACCAGCACAGCGTCAGTAACAAGATAACGCATTCAACAAAGGAAACCTGCTTGACGGCACCTTGATATCGAACCGCGTGAAGTACATGGCATCCAGAGAGCTGAGCTTGATCCCGTTCTCGCCCGACAGTCGCTGGGTGCCTTCGCCACAGTTGAACAGGTATCTCTTCAGTACCGTCACGTCGTCGCTGTATACGCCATGTCGCTGCACAGACAACAGCAGCGATGGCTCCGTGCCGTCGCTTCCAGTGCCCACGACCTCCGCAGTTACCTGGCCATCCGAGCATCAATACGCCACCAATTCCAGCCAGAAAGACTTCAGTCATTAGATCGTGATCATGCACATCAAGGCAAGTCATTTGGCGCGGCAGACGCGACGCAGGAGAGCGGCGAATGCAGCAAACGTACCGAAATCCGCTGGGCAGAAGCCGAAGTGGCCATGTCTTCCAATTGGCGTGGGAATGCTTGGGTGAGATGAGCGCCGCACTTAACTGTGACCGGCGGTCTTCGACAAATGCGAACTTAACAGTTGTGTAGCTATAAATAGCGAAATGGCTACATTTCCTGGTCGGCCGCAGAATTGAAATCGATCGCAGTCAGCCAAAAGCGATGGGTCTCCCGGAAGAGCAGGCGGCCTCGCGCGCCTTCATCCTGGCGCTAGTTGAGCAGCTGCAGGCACGCGCGTCGTCGCAGAAGGAGCTGGAGACTGTGATCGAGCAGATCCTGCCTGTTCTCGTCTCAGGTAGGCACTAATAACTCGCCTTGTTCGCCTGATAGTGAAAGGTTGCAAAGTCTGATATCGCGTGCCTCGCAGCCACCGTGCACTTGCTCAAAGCCGTAGAAGAGAGCGAGGAGCGTCGCGAAGACGGCGACAAGGACGAGCCCGCGATCCAACCCTTGGACCACATCGCACGGTATCTGTTCCGCCGCAACCCGCGTCATTCCGAGCCCGTAAGTGGTGGAGCAGTGGAGGCTAGCAAGGCTTTCGCTTTCTCTCCATTCGGACTTTGATCTGCAACGTTCAGATGGCCCCCCCTCACTCTCTGCACCTTATACTGGAATAGACTGCGGAGACAATCGAGCTGCAAGCATTGGCTAAGAGACTATTGCGCAAGTAGCGTCACGGCAGAATCCAACACTAGCGACGAACTAAAGCGAACACGAAGTACACTGGCAACCAGAAACTTGTTCATACAGTGTCCATTTCCTCCTTCCATTCCACAGCCGAAGCCTTAGCATGCATCTCATCGGCTCAAAGGTGGCAGAGGTACTTACTTGGGCTGGCACAGAGGCTCCTTACCAAGTCAAGGCGACGGCGAGCGGGACATGATCGGCGAGGATTCCGGCGACATCGACGGCATCGACGACGCCGAGTTGGCTGATCCATCATCGTCGTCGCTTGGAGACCGATCCGAGTTCTCGGCCGAGTGCTGCTCTTCTGGGTCTTCCTCTTCTCCATCGCCTTCGGTCGCAGTGTTGCATTGAGGCGCTGCCCCCGCGCTCCCTGCGCTGTTGAGCGTGTCGATAGGTGGAGGAAGGAAGGCCGAGTCATCCAAATCATCCAGAGGGAAGCTGTCGTCGGCGTCGAGCATGGGGAGATCGTCCAGCACCATCTCCAACTGCTCATTTGACGGCACGCCCGTCATCATCTGGTTCGAAACGGGAGGCATCATCGTCATCGATGGGATCGTCGATGTTGGCGCCATCGAAACACACGCTTGGGGCTTCAGTGCGTCTCCAGCGACATGTGCTGGCATCTGGTGAGTTGATGAAGACGCTGCAGTCTCTGTCTTGACAGGCGCTGGCTCAGAAGTTGGCACTACCGAAGCCGCCGGAGCTGGAGTTGGAGCAGCAGTAGAAGGAATACCCGAGGCGGCTGGAGCAGCATCAAGTGAAGGCGCAGGCACCGGCGTCCGTATTGGAGCGGCCACAGATGGAGCCGGCGAGGAATGACGCGACGAATGCTGTATGGTGGAAGCAGAATGCACACAACTCGCGAATGATTAGAGACCTGAAGCCCAATGGAAAGAAAGAAGAGCAAGGCGAGTGCTTCGTACCCGCAGAGCCGGGTATTCCGTCAGCAGCTCTAACGGCGCATCCAAATGCTGGCGGACACTGCGCGTCATGCGCCCCACTTCGCCTGACGCTCTCTTGCGTCCTGCAACCGGAGCACAGACACAATGCACACAATCAGGTATTATAGCAGCTTGTTTAATCCGATTCCTCGACTCCTCGACCGCTGCTTGCCATCTTTATGTACGTAGCGGGACGCAGTCACTTCGTTGGCATTCGCTTACCTTTTGTCTTCTTGGTCGTCCCTCTCTGCAGCGCCTCGGTGGGATTCTGCGCGCAAAACAGCATCAATAACAACAGGATCAGGCCCCCCCCCTTCCGGTCTAACGCGATTGACAGCCAGCGCAGATACACGCTTGACACATCCGTACCTCCTGGTCTGTTACATTCCACGCCACCAATCAGAGCCATCCGCATCAGTTTAGCAACGGCAAACGCAACGTTACAAGCATCCTCCACCAAGCGCAAGATGGCTGGGAAAGGTCCAAAATACGCGCGATGTAGAACGAACCGGGGACCCATTTGGAGATGGTGAGGTGGCCCACCGTCTTGATCTGCTTGCTCCACTTCCTCGAGCGGATCTCTGCGATCGGGACGCCAGGAGCTCCCCCGTACGCCGCCCCATGCGCTCGCCGCGCCGCTCGCGCCGACATGTCTGGCCGCTTTGCTTTTTGGTCGTCCACGAATACCGGTATCGATATGAGACTTCTTCGTTAAAGTTCGAAAGGGGTCATTCGGTTAAATACGAGTTGGAAACAGCGAAACCGAACTTAATTGGGTCGTTGCTGTGCGATCGTTGTATTCTTCCATTCGGTGGGGGGATGGGGAGGATCGTGAAGCGCCGCCGTGGAACATTCCCGCAGCTTGTGCACCCGCTGGTGCTGCCGCCTCGAAATGCTTCGCCTCGGACTCGTCGACACGCCTGGGACGGAGCTGGGCGGCGCTTGACGCGAAAGCTTCCGCCAAGTCCGTGGAAAGAAAGCGAGGCGCGACGTGAAGACACCCCACCAACAAAGGCGGAAGAAAATCCAATCGCCAGCAGCTCCAATTCCATTGCACGTGCAACCTGGTAGTGTTCGAATACGAATGGAGGCTCGAACGCACGACTGCGTGGGCCAATCGCTGCCGTATTCCTTACACTTGGCATGTCGCCAATCCTTGCAGCTTCAACGTCCGTTCCCTGTCCTCAATAATGGTGCTCAAAGCAAGGGAACCAACCACGCGCACAGGCCGCAAACAAGGAAACACAGCAAATGAACTGGAGGAAAGCGCCGATTGGGATAAGTAAGCTACATGTCATTGCGTTCACGCTCTCTTGCGTTTTCTCGCGCTGCTGCCGCCTCGGGCTGGCTTCTTAAATATAGTTGCTATCTAATCTTCACTTGGGCTCGCTCTTCACGCTACTCCACTCGGTATACACTGCTACTGATACGACGGGGGACTTCCCACACACCCGCTACATGACTTGCGCGTCCATCCACATGCCCACACCTCGTCTTCTTGGCCGCGAGGAACACAGGCGACGGGTGTCGACGGGTGTCGACGGATTCACGACAGGATGACGCGTTGGTGCTCGGCCAGCAGATCCGCCAAGCGGAACAGCTGATGCAGACGCGGACGCACGTCGTCCACCTCCTGGAGACTGGCCAGCACCTTGGTCAGTGAATCCAAGGTGCGGTCGTTCACGTCGTCGAAGAAACTGGGCACGGGGATGCCGTTGCTCGGCTGCAGCAGGAACGACACCGGGTTGTTGTCCACCAGGATGACGCGGGACAGATCCGATCGTACCACACTCAGATCCTTCAGGAACATGCCTTTCCGCTGCTGACACGACGCGCGGAAGAAACGGCCGGCGAACAACACGCCCTTCGGGTCCAGCTCGTCCAGAATGGGCTTGCCATACGCCTCCAGACCCGCCGTGAACACGTACACATCGAACTGCTTCGCCGCCTCCTCCAGAAACCGATCGAGGCCTGGTCGCTTGTTCACCACAGCACGCTCGCCGTCGTCCATCACGATCTCGAACGAGTCGCCGTACGTCTCCAGCTCCTCCGGTCGGTACTCGCTTTGTCGGTACTCCACCTCGTTCTGGAACTTGCTGTGCACCAGACACTCGTCCATGTCTAGCACCAAAGCGAGGCGCTCCTGCCCGGCGCCGGCCGCGCGCACGTGCGCGTTCAGCTTCTTGGCGGCCGACACGTCGTCTGCTAATCGGGAGCGCGACACGCGCGGGGACACGGGGTACTGCACAACGGTGGCGCTCATGCTGGTCTTACGTTACGGAGTGGTTGACACTTGTTACACGTCCGCCGCGGGAAGTGACGCACTCTCGGGAAAAGCGGAAATGGTTCCTTGACGTCTCGGGAGGAGAGAGGACAATCACTCCCAGTCGGAAACAGCAGCGAGCGTCTCCTGGTTCCTTCTCGTAATTTCTTCCCGTAATCCGCGACACGCTCAGGCCGAGATGGAAGAAGTGCGCTCACAAAAAAGAGCCGATGAAACGGGGGCTGAAAGGAAACGGGACGCGGACTGGCGGAAAAGTATCGCGGTAAATTACCGGACACGCGTGTTTTCGAGACGGTTAGTTTCGGCTTGCGCTGGGAGCTGGCAAATTCAACAATGAGGCTCACGGATGGAAAGGGAGGGAGGGAATAAAAAGCTGTGCAGGGCCAACCCAGGGCGGGGAACGGGCCATCCATCGCCTGGGAAGCGCGTTTAGCTCGAATGATAAAAGGATGGAACAATTCGTAGGCTTCCATCCCCTTCCCTGCCTGCGTCGTTGCACGCCGCGGATAATACCGAACCTACCGCGTCCACAACGTCCATTACGGAGCTCGAAAAGTAGAAAGACCAGCCTTTCCCCCAGCAACACGTATAAGAACCCCTCGCAAATCCTTGACTTTGGGAGCTAACCTTTAGCGAGCTCCCCACAAAGCCATCCATCCTACCGTGCAGGTGGGTTGTCACCCAGCTGCAATCGAGGCTGGGGGACCAGTTTCGTGTTTCCGATGAGAAGCAGGCGACAAATAACTGCTGAAAGTGCTGTGGATCTGACATGCTTCGGCCTGATTCATGCGAACTCCCCCCGGCACTCACTGGATCACTGGATAAGTCTCTGCTAAACGAGCACCTCGTCGGATACATGAACCAACTGCCACGCAACTGCAACGTCGCCTGTCACCGTCCCATCTGCACTGCGGAGGAACGTTTCAGCTCCGCATCATCGAGTTTTTAACTTCCCGAAGTCAAGTTTTCGTTGTCGGTGAGCCTCTGTAAAAACCTGCCGGCGATCTCTTTTTAGCTCCTGGCGGCCACAAACAGCTTGAACTGTAGTACCCCGTCCGTAAAACGCCGTGATGGGAGCCTAATCCTTTGACAGGATACGAAAAAAAAGTGTTGCTGGCCACTTTATCTGCCGAACTGGGCTTTTCAAAACGGCGATCCGAGCGGCGATTTATCGACGCCGCAACACCCTGAAATAAATAGAACAACTTCAAGCGGGAGCGCGGCCGCAAATTGCGCCGCAATTGGCTCGCGGGGGGGAAGGTGCATATAGCCACGCACTCATGGCTAGAGCCACGCAAGCATAAGGCGGTACTGTACTGCAGCCCACCCATTTCTCTCCACACCGATCGTTTCAATTGACACTGGCAATTTGACTGGCGTCGCCTCAAGCCACACAGGTCACACAGGAATTCATTGCATCCTTTCATGCTCGATGAATTCGGTGCATAAACAGACGTGCGTGCGAAATAAACCGAATAAAATTCGGTCAGAACATCCACTTCGAACAAAGCGGTCGTAAAATACTCAACTGACGCACGTCCAAAGGATACGGTTAGGGGAGAATACGAAACGGCCGGGCTGCATCGTCGATGATGCTTCCCCTAGTCTCTGTTACGGGGAACCAGCATACAGTGGCCCATATAGAAACACGCGCTGACCGCACTTTACCCGGCAAAAGTTTATGCTTGGCGCGCGCTGATTGGCTGCCTCGCCGAAACGGTTGCAGTTGTGTGGTACCCAATGACGCCGCAGTAACCAGATTATCACAACGTGGTGGAAGGAAACAGCCAATCGGATCTCGCGCTGAATAAAAGCACGCAGTGTGAAGCGGGGACGGGCAGTTTTTCTGGCTGCTGGTCATTGGATAGCTAGGGATCGGGGAGAACCTACGGTACCGCAACGAGTGGTTCCCCTCTTTCAAAGACGCTCGTGAGCCGCGCGTTCTGGATTTTCTGGCCACCTTGAAGAAAGCTGCCAACAGAGGGACGCGGCTATTGAAGATCGAGGGTGAGTCTGTCCCTTCAACCAAGCCGCCAAAGGTCGTTTGCGGATTGCAGTGCAAGCCGTGCGCTCCGGCGGGGTTTGACCAACGGCTGCGTTGTTCGATTGGAAACCGGCAATGTGGAAATTCAGATTGGGGCACACACCCACCCTCGCACTGGCTTTTGAAAGCGTTGGCCGAGGCAAATGGGACGGTGTGTTGCACAGCATTCCTGTGCAGGTGGGAGTTTCTGCGCTTTTGGTCAGCAATTGGGAAATAGAAACTGAACGGGGGTGGCTGCTGGAGGGTGTTCGTGTTCTTGTGGCTCGATGGGGCAGTCAAGTGAGGGGCATGCATCCACGCAGCGCGCGTCAAAGCGTTTTGTTCGAAACGACAAACTGAAGAAACGGCCTGCTTGCAGAGCGATTTGGATCGCTTTCTCCGTGCGTGCGTCATTTTTAACTTGACAATCGAACGAGTTTCTCGAAGCGTCGCTTAAAGCGTGAAGTGTGCAGCCACCATCGACAATCTCTTCATTGGCAAGGGTTAGCAGAACGTGGTTGTCTTATGATGGCCATGTTTGGTTAACGACAGGCAAGATGGTGCAGGAGAGTGAGCGCTATGGATAGGAGATGCTCCTGAATCTTTGTCTTCACTGTTGTGGGTTCGATGTTAAACTGCGAGCTCATATGGACAGGTCACCTCAGTGTGCCTCGACGCCATGTCCTCGCGTTGACAGGCTCGCACATCAACCAAGAGGAGTCCCGCACTTCATGCATCCAGTAAGGACATTCTCTGTGAAGGTGGATTCGAACTTCAATATCAACAGAGCTCCATCAACTCAAAGCGTGCGAGCTACATTTCGCTCGGTGAGCCTTTTGCTCGATCTTCAAGGAGCGCGTGGCTCTCTGGCGTGAATGCGTGCAGTCACTGCGCTGCACTGCACTTTGCACTTCTGTACCGTAACTGCTCTTCGTCTGATACCCAACTGCATCACCAGCTGGGACAAATCTGCTTGGGTTGCACCACGATTACGCTCACGCCGTAAAATGGTCGTGTTGGTTTCGATTACGATGGGACACCGAGTACCGTGGATTCGCAATTATGCGGCGTGTCGCGGGTGACAGGTGACGCAATACACTCTCGACGTGCGGCTTTCCGGATAAAATGCATCTGACGGCATGACGGACATGCCCAATGCTCGTGCTCTGTTCGTGTGACTCCACCCACCAGGACGCGTGCATGAAGGACACGTCAGCACTGATCACTAGACGCAGGATCTTGCTGCAGCTGCGATCGCTCGCGGCGGTGTCCCAACTAACGACAGTGGCATCTGCAGAGAATGTGAGCGGAGCTGCTCGGCGATGACGCGGAGGAGTGGCGCTCACCTGGTGGCATTCGAAGCAGCGTGCGTGTTCATGTGATGGAGAGAGGGGTCAGCAGCCTCGGCCGTTCTGAGCCAAACGTTGAGTGGCACGGAAGATGTCGTTGTGTTAAAAATACATTGAATAGGGTCACCAAGTGAGATTCGGGTTCGGACCAAGCACGGTCACGTCTCGACATGGGCTTCAGCTTCGAATTTGATGATTCGACCGAGATGACATCCGTCCTTGGATGTACAGGGTATCATATTTGCAAGGTGGTGGTAGGATCGTGTGGTATGGCTAGTGATTCGTTTGTGATCATTTGGTGACGTATGATAAAGTTTGATAGGTTGGACCAACCTATCCGGTGACGCTAACAAGCGCTGCATCTCGGGGCGGAAGAATTGCTGCCACGCTGCTGACGTCACACCTCACAGCTGCAACGAACAAGAGCAAGTGATAAAGACCGCGCTGCTTTGTGGAGCACAAATCGACAAGCAAAACGGGTAAATGAAACGTGCTGTTTTCCAACTTTATGTCAGCCATGCAGGAGGGGCTGGTCTGCTGCGGAGGGCACGAGACAGCATCACGCTGACTTTCTGCGGCGGAGTGCCAGCATTCTGGAGTCGCTTGTGCGCCAACACCGTCTCCTCCGCCCATTTGAGATTCATTTGCGCGTTCGCTCCGTCTACAGGATGTCGAGCATCGCTGGGGCCTTCCGTTTGTCCAAGTCCCGCGTGGCGCGTTCTTGGCGGGTCAACTCGCGCGCTATTTGACCGAGCTGCTGGGTCGGATGGATTTGTAGCAGACTGGCAGCCGGGCTCACGGCGGCGCTCCGTTGGTCTCTCATCTCCACGAGAGTCTACACTGACGCGGTTCTCTTCGCGTTCCTCTAAGTTTTGACGCCTATCACTGGTTTTTTCACGGGGGCACTCAGTATCGCATCGCCACTGAATGATGCGTCAAGCCATTCTCGCGCATGCGATCTGTGATCTCGAAGCACAGCGGGCCTATCCGCCTCCATCACGCATAGCTGCCGGGGGTAGTTAACCACGCGAGTAGAACCGTGGTAGGCGTCGGGCCGTCGGGCACCACCATGTCGTTTTCCAAACCAAAGCGCTTCTGGAACGCCGCCATTGCTCGTGAACGAACGCTTCTGGATTTGTGCTATCAAGCACCTGCCATCCATCCCGACCACCCAAGTTCAAAGCTTGTCTTTACGATATTCCGTCGCCAACGAAACTCGAATGCCATGGGCACTTTGAGAAGTTCGTCTGCTCATCGTTTTGCTGTAATCTCGTCACTCTGATTTACTCAATAGGTATCTAGTTTTTAGCCCTCTTTTACTTCTTACCAACTGAAAGGTTGCGATGAAGCGATGAGCGATTAGGCTTAATATTAAAACTCATTTCCCACGGAATTGTTGAACGCAAAACCCCGCTGTTCAGGATCATTGAAATAGCTCTAAAATAGAAGCTACGCATTTTTCTGTTGATGCCACTTTAGCCACCTGGTATATGAACCTCCTGCCATTAAAACGGGGGGCACGATTTAGGTGCTCATTTTTTTTACTGGAAAAACGCAATTGCGTTATCAAGGAAGACATGGCGTGTCGTTCAGAGGTAAACCACTACAGTTTGGCTGGTAATGGGACTTTTAAAACGGTTTAAGAGATCCCTAGCCCGCTTAACGCTCACTGATACAAGCCTTGAATAAGGAGAAAACTTGTGCATTGAGCAAACGTAAAAAATCGTTTGGCTTCATAAGAAGTGTGGTGTTCATGAAAACATCACGTTGAAAGATCATGCAGATGGCATGAACTGCTATTAGTGTCCAGCTTCGTAGACAGCAACAAGAAGACCTACGCAAGCCACTACAAATGCATGCTTGTTCCTTTCCTTGCTGTATTTCTAACCCAGCTCTGTTGCAGATAAAATATATTCAACTCTGGCAGCTCACTTTGTCTCTTTCAAAATCCTAGACCAGGGGATGTCAGTGTCGGGTTACAGACCCACAATGTGAACTAGACGAGGAGGTGCCGCTGCTTGTAGTATACTGAATCATATCCGGATAGGGGGCGGAGCTCAAGATCAATATCTTCTGCGACGCTGCTGGAGTTGTTCGAAGTCGCCATGAACGTGGCATGCGTCAACTATTCACACGGCGACCGCGCGAGCAGCCTTTTGGCCTGTCTGAACGCCGTGGCCACATACGACAGACACATTGGAGCTCTTTCCTTCAGCGGCATTGTCCCAATCCGGAGATGCGGGGTCGCGGGATTGATTGACTTGGGGGAGAGGAAGAGTTGTAGAATAGCCAGGATGTTGCATGTATCACAAACGATGGATGCCAATCGCCCTATAAAAGACTTTGCTTCTTTGCTGGATGGGCCGCATCCACCAGAGTATTCATAGGATATTCTGATTGGTTGAAATGACGCCTTTGCGGTCTGAAACCCTTCCCCCTTCGCCAAGAACGACCCAAAATAAGCCAACTCCACCTCCGTCATCATGGGAGGCCCGTGCTTGCTTTTCTGATGCGCACGCAAGGCCCGATATCAACCAATCCGGTGTCGCGCTCCTGCCGAAACCCCACCCGCCATTTTGGAAGGTCCACTTCACATGTCAGCAGTAATTTTTGACAGGTCGCGGCATTCAAAAAGTTACGAAAGTTACACAAGAAAAAGAGAACACGCGCCGGATCAAGCAGCGCTCGCAGCTCGAGTGCTCGCTCCCATCGCCGCTCTTCTGGCCCGGATTCCTGGCTGCTCGCGCTCCGCTCCGCATCTGTGCCCACCCCACATTGTTCGGTGGTCTCTCCTGCTTCCGCCGCAGTGTTGGTAACTCTCGGGCGACGCCTAACGCGTCCGTGGCGACCAGATTCCCTTGCCAAGCAAAGCCTGGTTCCCAGCGCTTCCTTCTTGAAACATTCGCGATGGATCCGTCCGAGGTGACCGTGCTGGTCGTAGAGGACGATGAGTTCACGCGCATGGCGACCATCGACATCCTCAAGTCCTGCCGCTACTCGGTGTTCGCGGTGGAGAACGGGAAGTTGGCGTTGGAGCTGCTGATAGCGAACCACGCCAAGTTCGACCTGGTGCTGTGCGACGTGATGCTGCCGGTGCTCAACGGCATCGAGTTGCTGGACGAGATCCAGAAGCACAACCGCGTGCTGGGCCACATCCCCGTGGTCATGACCTCGAGTAACGAGGAGATGGACGTGGTCACGTCCTGCCTGAGCAAGGGCGCCAAGGACTACCTCATCAAGCCCATCCAGGTGAACACGGCCAAGACGCTCGTGCGTCACGTGTGGCTCAGTCGTCGGCTGGAACGCACGTCCAACAAAAGCATGTGGCAGGACATCGAGGTCATCCGCACCATCGGCAAGGGCACGCACGGCACCGTCGTGCTGGCCCGCCGCAAGTTGGACGGCGCCGTGGTGGCTGTCAAGCGTGTGCGGATCTCGCAGATCTCGGAGAACGGTCGCAAGCAAGCGGACAACGAAGTCATTCTGCTCAAGTCGCTGTACCATGTGAACATCGTGCGTTTCTACGACCATTTCATGGCCGACGACGAGCTGAACATCGTCATGGAGTACTCGGACGGCGGCAATCTGCGGCAATTGGTGAAGCTGCGGGCGAGAGAGAAGATGGGGCCGTTCCCTGAGCCGGTGATCATGAGCTGGTTCGCGCAGCTTGTGCTGGCTGTGGCCTACATCCACGGCAAGAACGTGTTGCATCGCGATCTGAAGGCGCAGAACGTGTTCCTCACGCACAAGAACGTGGTGAAGCTGGGCGACTTCGGCATCTCCAAGGCGCTGGCGGGGGATGACACGGCCAATACGGCATGCGGCACGCCCGAGAGCATGTCGCCCGAGATCTGCCGCGGCGAGCCGTACGGCAAGAAGTCGGACATTTGGTCGCTCGGCTGCATTTTGTACGAGATGATCATGCTACGGCGGCCGTTCGAGGCGTCCACGCTCCCCGACATCTTCACCAAGATCTGCAAGGGCGACTTCCCGCCCATCCTGCCGACCTTCTCGCGCGAATTGCGACTGCTGGTGCAGCTCATGCTGCAGCAGGACGCGTCCAAGCGCCCGTCCATCGAGGACATTTGCCGCTTCCCCTTTGTGCAGGCGCCCATCCAGGCCTTCCTCTCCGAACACGTGTCGGAGTTCCAGGAAGCGCTGGAGCTCGAGGCCAAGCTGCATCAACCGTCGCTGTACAGCACCGGTGTGGGCGGTACGCCGCTGTCCCCCGTGTCGCCGACCTTACGTCGTCGCAACCACAACAGCAGCAGCGACACACCCACCAGTGCGCTGAGTGACGCGATCCCTGGAGTTGAGTCGGGCTCGCCCGTATCCAGTCGGAGCGACGGCTCCAGCAATGCTGGCTTCAATAATGGGAACCTCCGCAACTCCGCCATCGCCTCCGTCGCCATTGGACTGGCTTCGGATGCGGTACCCAGTGGCAGCAGACGTCAGCAGCAGCACAGCGAGCTGGCGAAGTTTGCGTCGGACTCGTCGGATTCTTTGGCGGATACTTTTGCTGATCAATTGCGGGTTCACGCGAAGATTGGAGACGTGCGTGTTGGACTCTTCACCACGTACGCGGCCTGCGTGTCAGCCTACGAACTGACCCAAGTGCTGACGACCAAGTTCGGCAAGTCGATTGAGGAAGCGACCAAACTGCTGGCCGAGTACCTCAAGACCCGCGTGTTGAACGTCGCGTTCGCGGAGGATAGCGCGCGTCCGGACCTGATCGCTGGCAACACGTACTTGCGCTTCCAAGTGGACGAGCTCTTTACGCCGCTGAACATGAAGTACGTTTGCATCGACGCCGTCCACCAAGGACCGATGGAGATCTGTCTGCGCGTCCGCGAGGTGGTGGCGGAGCTGCATGCGCTCAAGTCGTTTCCGAAGGGCATCGCCACGGGCTTCAGTCTGCATAACCACGTGTCGGTGGCGGGCTCCGGAGCTCACGAGCAATTCGACGCGCCGCTGTGCCAGAAGTACCGCAAGTTCCTGAAGCTGACGTCGAAGCTGCAGAAGGTGGACATCGGCAGTCTGCCCAAGCACGAGCGCCAGCCCTTCTTCATCAATATCTACAACGCGATGGTGCTCCACGGCCTCATCGAGTTCGGCGTGCCGCAGAACATGGGCCAGTACAAAGCCTTCGAGCGGGACGTGGCGTACACGATCGGCGGCTTGGACTTCACGCTGGGCGACATCAAACACGGGATCTTGCGCTGCAACCGCAAGCCGCCGTCCAACTACTGGGAGCGCCAGCTGCAGTCGCAGGACCCCAAGCTGCAGTTCCGCCTGCACATCCGCGACCCGCGGTCGCTGCTGGTGCTGATCGACTGCTCGGAGCCGCTGCCGAGCGCCGCCGACGCGCCGATCCTGAAGCCAGGACGCACGGACACGGACCTGGAGGAGCAGGTGGAGAAGTTCTGCGCGCGGTTGGAGGTGAACGAGCGAGCCGGCGAGATCCTGCTGCCGCGCGTGTTTCGCATCTTCCGCGACGACTTCGGGGCGTCGGAGGCGGAGATGGTGTCGTGGCTGTCGCAGTACATGGACAGCTCGCCGTCCAACCTCATGAACTACCGCGTGCGGTATATGATGGGCATCTCGTCGTGAGCGGAGGCCAGCGGGTTGATCGATCACGCACGAGGTGGTGGCCATATGTCGTGTCGTCGGACAAGCTGAGCTCCCTCCAGGCACTCAACGCGAAGCAGTCGACGCTTCCAGACCGGAGAGAAGGTCTTGCGTGTTGTGGGGGGACACAGCAGGCCAGACGAACGTCTTAAGGAGCGAGCAAGAGGGCGGGAGGAGGAGGCAGTCAGGCGAGCGTGCATGTTTGCATATCTGTACACCAATGCCGTTTGTGTCTTATCTGCAGTGGCTGACTGGTGCTTCCGTCAGGCTTCGAGTGCGGACGGGAGGCAGCAGAAGCCGAAGGAGCATCCAGCTGGCCCGAGCGACTCGAAGCCAGAGCCAACGAGCATGGACACATGAGAACTCCCGAGTTGTTTTTGCTGTTTGTTTTCATTTGTGGGTTTTTGGCTAGTGCAGGGAAGCTCTGGACGCCAGCTTCTCCACCCACCCGCACAGGAACATGACGGCGGCAAACGGACGGACGAGGCAGCAGAACGAACGAGCATGTCGAGCGGGGGACAGTGGAGCGGAGGCAACGGGCGACCGGACGCTTGGAGCTGGAGAGTTGAGGGGTGGCTTGGCTTGGCTTGGACGAGAGAGAGCTGCATGCAACGCTTTCGCGGCGAAAAGAAGGACGGGGGGGAGAAAACACGAGGAGCGGCGCGGCGCTCCGGGTTCCGCACGGGACAAGCGCTTCTATAAGATGGTGCACTTGAATCCCGACTTCTTCGGAGGCTTCTGCGTCGGCGCCGGTCGCTCCACGCGCACGGGGCGCTCGGCTTTCCGGATCTCGCGCACGACTTGGTAGAAGCACTCTTCGTTCAATATCTACGGCACAAGAGCAGCCGCAATCCAGGGTCAGTCAGTCCCTCGCCCTCCGACACAAGCCAACACAGCCAGCAGCACAGTCACGCACTCGCTCCTTGGCGCTCGTCTCCATGAAGGAGCAGCCCCACTGATGCGAGAGCTCCCTGCCCTCCACGGTCGACACCTGTCGCTGGCTCTCGAGGTCGCACTTGTTGCCGACCAAAACGCTACACACAAGCCAGAGAGCACGTCAGTCCATGGAAGCGGCCTCGGATGACGGGAGGAGCGCGGAGACACGTACATGGGCACGTTGTCGACGTCCTTAGCACGCAGGATCTTGTCCTTAAAGGCGGAGATGTCGTCGAAGGAGCTGCGACTGCTCACGCTGTACACCAGCAGAAAGCCTTTGCCCTCGCGCATCCACTAGCAGTCATCACACGTTACACTGCTTTAGACCCACGACCAGCGAGAGAGGAGCCGCCAGCTACGCAGTCAGTCTGCTCGGTACCTGGTCCTGCATGGACGTGTACTCCTCCTGCCCCGCCGTATCCAGAATGTCCAGCAGCGCCGGACTGTTGTCGATGGTCGTCTGCTTCCGGTAGCTGTCCTCTAATCAACACCAGCACGGCTCAAGCAGTCAGCCCCGTCCGCCAGCAAGCGCCCCCGCGTCCCCCGCCGCCTGCCTACCGATGGTGGGGTCGTAGTCCTCCAGGAAGTTGTCCGTCACCAGGCGGATCGTCAGCGCCGACTTGCCGACGCCGCCGCTGCCCAGCACCACCTGAAGACATCGGAAAGGCGACATCAGCCTCAAACAGGTACGCCTCCATAAACATAGGGAGGGAGATGCGGCACAGCACGCAATTGCAAAAGAAGCCTAACGCCCCCCTCCGCTTAGACACGCCTAACGCCCCTCCCCTCCTCGCGTAGCGGGAATTACCAGCTTGTACTCCTTGTTGTCTCCCATGATGACGACCCGATCGCTTGTCTTGGCTTCCTGGCGTCGGTCCGGACTGCTTGCGGCCTTCCTTCCTTCTCCTTCCTGGCGCCGGTGGATACGACGCGTGGGCTTCTTCCTCTTTGCGGGTGTGGGCGGGCTTCCTTCTCTGCTCTGAAGACCTGAGGAGGGGGTACAATTTTGTTTTTTCCACAGAGAAGAGGCACGCCGACTGCCCATCCCCCACGTCCCCGACCCCTCTGGAAGCTTTTCCACCAATCCCAACCTGCGAGTGCAAATTGCCGCGGCGTTGAATGCGTCGTGTGCACGAAGTAGACCAAACCCCTTCCGGCGAAGAACCGCCCGGTTTGCAATGCCTCTTTTCTTGTCCTCCCGCAGCCTTGATTTGCAGCGACAGAAGAACCCTCCGAACTTGATGCGGCTCGTGGAGGTACTTTGTCTCAAGTATAGCAAGAAGTTCAGGTTAACCGACTTGCAATGGTCCAGCTCCGAGCCCAAATCGTTCGAATTGTAAATCTACCTACCGCCTTGGTGGAAACTCATCGATCAAGTACGACAGGATATCGAGCTATATCGAATCAAGTCAGGGAGGCTCAGCTGTAAACTTTACCTCGCTGAAGCGAAAAGCCGAGAAGGAGGGAATTGCTGTATGAGCAGCACATCAACGGCCGCTTATTCAGCTTTGGTTGCGTGTGCGAAAACCAGCAAGGAATGCGTTTGTGTTCCTGGATTCGATCGAGTGGATAAGCCTCATTGTAGGCACTCGGATACATGGATTGGCTCGCCCTAGCGTTGCAGACAAGCTTACCATCACTTGAAAAAGCCCTGCAAGTTGCAATGCAAACAGCCCGATTTCCAAAGTGCAACATCATTATTTCGTGGGTTATCTCGCACCTGCTGGTGTCGTCCTCGAGTTACGCTGTCGAGTGTGGCAAATTGTTGGCCAGTTTTGGTAATAATTAGCACCGGAGAACATATTAACCCTTTTACTACCAGACATTTTCTTATGGGTCCAGCACGGACCCATCCAATTATGGATTTTATCAAATAGAAATCGTGCATTTAACCTAAATCCACCAATCAGGTCCATGCAATAGAATAACGTGGCACTGATATTTAAGCCCTTCCTGCGTTCCATGAAACCCACTGTACTGCTCAAAGCACGGTACTGCCAATCCTGATGACTTCCAGCAGAGGCCTCTCAAACAGTCTGCGTATTCCACGGTACTACTGGCCTGAAGAGGCTCGAACGTTTGAAAAAGAGTTCCGGCATTACTTTCTGGCGGCAGAGCGAAAGAAACCACGGGCAGGGCAGCAACAAAGAAGACAAGAATGCGGAGCGCACGATCTACTGACGAGCAACAGGCGGGGGCCATCCTATTGGCGGGCGATCGACAAGCTAACTCTCGCCTGTGTGCTTGCTGCTGCATCGGAGATAAGTGTGAATGGGACGAGTTTGGGAAGTCACTCCTAGCGAGCAAGAAGCGCATGCTTCGCCGCCGGTCGAACCCTCAAAACGTCCGCAAAGCTCTCTACCTCGTCTACTTCTATTTGAAACACGGACGACTCGAAACGCAACCTCGCTACGTGTTTCCAGCGTGCGTGGAGAGGGGACTCAATACGGAAGGAAAGGTGAGTCAATTTGTATGTGTGCTTCGCATACATTACTCAGGGAGTGTAAGCTCTTCAATCGGCGTGATAGACTGATTTGGGCGGCACCTGGTCTTGAATTCTGGATTTTGTGATGCAGCAGCGGACACTGCGTCCAGCGCGCGTTGAACAGCGGTCGAGTTCGACCGAAAGGCGTGCCGGAAATGAAACACACTGAAGCATTCAATGTGAAAACCACGGTTGCACTGAGTGCATCCGTAAAGCGCCTTCTTGCCGAGTCCCCGGATGCTGCAGAGGTAGCACCGCAATTTTCCCTTCGAGTGGAGCCTCGAGTTGGGCGTGATGATGTGAAGACTACTGTCCGCGCCCACAACCTCACAGATGGGCTGTTTGCGTTTGCTGCGCTCGCGTCGCCTCTTGTCCTCTCTTGCTCGCAACTCTGACGCCGTCATCTCCTCTGCAATTCGACGTTTGAACTCTCGAAGAGTCAGATTTCTCCAGTGTTCGTAGTTGACTTCTCGAAGGAGCGCGAATGCATTGATAACCGCTAAGTCTAGCAGCCACGTGAACAAACTCATTGTCAGCCGCTTTTCTTTCCGCCTTGTTGGATTGGTGCTGCGCAGCTGGTCTACTCGATCAACAGCGTTCATTGCTTGGTTGTACGCAACGATCACTGCCGGCACATTGAAGGTTGATCTGTGCATCATGTCGCCATCCACCCAGCGCCGTAGGGTGTGCAAACCATGACAGCACCTCGCAGCTTCCACTGAGTCTTGATCCAAAGACCTCGCAGCGATCGTACATGAGCTAGGAGTAGAGCGGAGATCATTGGTGTAAATCACAACCACCTTGTTGTCGTTGAAGACAACATATCCAGCATGTGGTGAGATCGTCAGGTGTGCGTCGTACTCAGCTCTCTGGGACGCAGGCTTATCTTTCTGCTTTTTCTTGTGGGCCACCTCCTTGCGTACCCAGTCTGGCTCAGCATCAACGGCGGCAACTAACGTCCACGAGCCCCGAGGTTTCCCCTTCATACTCTGGACTGCCTCGACGACGCTTGGCTTGTTCCAGCGGTCGACGTAGTTCATCCGGCAGGTTCCAATCGTGCGAACCTCGCCGTCAGTAAGCACAAGCAGTGCTCTCGCGAGAATGTGACGGGTGTAGTAGTTGTCGGACACGATGAGACGTCTGCCGTTCGGATCCTGCAGCTGCAACGTCTGATGGCCCATCATGGCAAGCCAAAGCGCCTTCGCCTCGCTTGAGGTAATATCTACTTCTGGATGTGCGAGGGTTCGACGAAGAGGTGTTCGCATGGAAGGGTACAGCTCGCAGTAGCGTTGCGACGCACTAGTTGGCGACGAATTGCCGGACCCATTGTCCCATAGACTGTGAACGTATAGCGAAGTCCACCCAACGATGGCGTAGAAGCGAATCCCGTATTTGTCAGGCTTCGACGGAAGATACGACTTAGCTCCCGTCCGCGCTTTAGTTCGCACTGTACACTCGTCCAGACTGCTAACACCAACCGGAACTGCTAGCTCCGTGAACTTCTTTTGGAAGTGCTCCAACAGCCAGCGACTGTGCCAGAGTGGGTCTTGGCCTCTTTGCGCCCCTGCTGCTTGATCAGGAGGATGCAACTTCAATCCACTGCGGATGGCCTGAAAGCGAGAACGCGCCATAGTATCCCCGAAATCGGCTTGGCGAAGAAACCGCCGCTCGGACCAAAACTCGGAGATATCCGATATTGCGCAAATGCTCATGGCCAGCTCCAGGCCAACGTATGCATTCAGCTCTCCAGCGGAGATTTTGCTGTCTCCTCGAGACTCCAAAATCTCATTGGTCCACACCAGCACAGCGCGTTTGAAGCCTTCTGTGGCGAAGAGGGAGAATAGGCCGTACTCGCCCTTTTCTTGGTAAGCGTTCCGGATTTGACCTTCCTTCATGAGCTGAAGGCCACTATTGGTCTTCAATGCATCCACGTATGTCCTCGCTTCGCTGCGTGTCGCGGCCATGGGATGCTGCGTCTCCTCGCCTTCGTCGCCGTCATTCAGAGCGCCCAAACCTTCGTCGTCGCTGTCGTCGCTGTCGTCGCTATGAAAGCCCCACTCTGTATTCTCCCAGACGCCGGTGCTATCGTCGAAGGCATTGGGATCTTCGGCGTCTTCACAATTGTCAACAGCGGGCCTGAGTTCCATTTCTTCGTCGTAGTATTGATAATGGAGGGAGTGATGTGTGTCAAATTCAACAGTGACTGCTGAACGTGCTGATCGAGCGTCCGGCAGTCACTATGAGAGGTGCGCGTGTGAATTAGAGTGACATCAGAAGGCCTGCGTTGTTCCGTGTTTTTCTTCATAGAGATGCGTCCTAAAGGTAAGTTACCCGCTGGGCGCGATGCCACCATCTCCACCAACTTCGTCATCACGAGCACGGCCTTCATCTCGTTCACGAGGAACTGGTCCGTGTCACAGTCTCGAGAGGCTTGCCCGTGTTGCAGTCCAAGGATCCCAGCGTCTGGTAGCTCACGTAGTAGATATCATGCTCGTAGTTGTGACCCGCCAGCGTCGCGTGGTTGGGCTCGGTGTTGAGCTTCAAATCGTGCTGCAGCCCGTAGTTGACAGGAACGCCGTGACCGGGGCGGCGCTGTCGGCGAACGTGCAGGACGGCGACCTGACCATCGAGATATAGCACCCGATGCGCACGAAGCTGCGCGCTAGCACAGTCAGTGATGACAAGTGCCCCGGTGATTCCTGTGTGATTACAGGAGC
>MBAC02006413.1:0-35479 GCA_001712635.2 Nothophytophthora sp. Chile5
CGAAAGTCAAGTAACTTATATCAAACTTGGATGAACCAAAAGCAGTGAAAAAAGCGGCCATTTTGGAGCCTCAAATGGTCTCCCTCGCTTTACAGACGATGTTACTTATACAAATCACCATCAGTCGATAGAAATGAGCAATACTGTCACTTTCGTAGACACGTCCATACCACTGCATGGCAGTATCGAAAACGCAAAATCCACGAAAAACGGCTGAAAAAAGCGGAAAGTATTGAGTTGAATGAATTTTGTACCCGTTTACACATGGGGTCCTCCGTCAAACAATATTGAGTGGCGACGACGATGTATTCAGGATAAAGGTGCGGTACAACGAATTTTCACAAATTCGAGAATGTAACTTACTCAGAAGCATTCCGTATTATACACGTAGCTTTCAAACTCCCCACAGCCTCTGCTGGTAATATACGTCACGAGCGTAATTTACCTTGTGTCGCCTCCATCCACGGGAATTTCGGAACGCGCCGCCCGATCTCCTTCGCACACGGGAACCCAACGCCTCGGAAACGAGGGACAGCCAGCCATCATGCCGAATGACAGCAGCCCCGGCAGTCCGCGGCCCGGCGGCAGCAAGGGCGTCTCGGGCGCCGCGTCCGCCAAGGAGCGCAAGCGGCAGCACCGCTGGGAGCAGAAGAACCGCTGGATGCCGCACTATGAGCTCAAGTACGGCGTGCAGCCCGTGGAGTTCAGCTCCTCGGCGTCGGTGGGCGTGGTGCGCGCCAAGTGCCGCTTCTGCGAGAGCTTCGGCCGCGAAGTGACGGCTTCGGTGCCTGCGGGCGACGCCGCGGCTGACTCGGCGCTGGAGATGAGCGCCGCAAAGCCGGACGACGTGCAGCCGCCGACAGCCAAGCGCCGCAAGAAGCGGCAGACGCTCAAGCTCTTCGGCCCTAACTTCCGCACCGACAACTTGGAGTCGCACTTGTCGCGCGAGCACCCGGCGCGTTGGCAGGCCTACGACCGACTGCGCGACGCCGACAAGAAGCTCTTCTTCCCGTCGGAGCCGCAGCACAGCGCAACCCACAGCGCCGCGAGTGTGGCCAACGAGGCGGCATTTGCGGCCGGCATGGCGTTGCAGAGCCACGGGGTGGTGATGCCCTTGGCCTCTACGACGAGCAGCACGTCGGTCTCGGCGTTATCTTCGCCCCTCGGCGGCGCTCCGTCGGCCCCAGCTGCGGAGACGACCGTCGCGAGCGGCAGGAAGACGCTGCTGGCCACCTTCGTCACGGCCTGGAGCCCCTTGGCGGCAGCAATGCCGGGCGTCTCGGCTTCTTCTTCAGCTTCGTCCTTGCCGACGTCTGTCGCGATGCCAACGGCTGCTACGCTGATTGATCTGAATGCGGCGATCCCGAGTCCAGTATTGGAGATGCTGGACCAGTTGCTGGGGCTCCGAGCGGCCGACGCGACGTGGCAGCCCTTGGTCTTCGAGCATTTCGAGCAACAGAACACGACATCGACTGTTGGCAGTGGAGGCGACCTCGTGGAGGCTGCAGTCGAAACGGGAGAAGCGCGCAATGAGGAGCAGGAGACGACGCAGGCCTTGGCTCGGAGCAAGGACATGGAGGAGGACGAGGCGCCGCTGCTGACGACGGAGAATGGGCTCATGCTACTGGCGTCGGAGTCGCTGTTGCTCTTCTGTGTGGACGCCTTTCGCGCTGGTCTGAGCGTTGACGCCACCCTGGCGGTGATGCAGGCTTCTCAGCGGCTGCAGCCGCTGGTGGAACCCGCCGCCGTGCTCAATCAGGGCTCCCCCGTGACGCGCACGCATGTGGTGCGTGCTGTGCGCCAACTCGTGGCGCGAAACCTGAGCGCGTTGGCATCACTGACGGCCTGCACCTGGGGTTTCTCGCTGACGCTGCGCTTCTGTACAGCGGATTCCGCTAATAGCAGTGGCGGCGCGGACGTCGGAGGCTTCGTGGACGTTCGGCTGCAACTCCCAGTGCAGGACGAACTTGAGGAAGTGCATGTGATAGCGCTGCCGCTGCCTTCTTCCCGTCTGCGTTCCATTGAAGCAGCGGTTGTCGGCGCTGCGGTGGCAGCCGCGCTGGCAGCAGTGGACCCGCACGCCATGGAGAAGCTGGCGGGCGTTACCGTGGATGGCGACCCGTACCACGTTGGTGCCTTGGGCTTCGGCGTCGCACACTGGCTTCAAATGCAGGCCCAAGCAGCAGTGCTGGCGTCAGGAGAGGGGAACGGCAGCGCTGCCGCCTTCTACGTCCGTCCAAGTGGCGCGATCCTCCTGAATCTGGCTGTGGAGGACGCTTTGACGTCATGTCAACGTGAGTTCTCGTTCCTCTCTTCGCTCGCGGGCGTCGAAGCGCTGTGCAAGACCCACCGGGAGCTACGTGAGCTGCTGGTTGGAGATGGTTTCCCTCTGGTTTTGGCTGCTCCTCCCTCTCGACAGCGGAACGGCACGAGCGCCGGCGCCTCGTGGTCACCGCTGTCGTCGATGAGGACCCACTGGATGGAGGTGTATCTCCGCTGCGAGTGGCTGGCCATGCACCGCGAAACGCTCATCAAGTGGCAGCGGGATCATCATAACGAGACGGAGACTCGGCTGTTACTCGCCCCGCCGCCAGCGGGCAACGTGTTCTGGGTGCTCGTGTTCCTGCTGCGCGATCTGCTGAAGGATCTGCAGGTCCCGCTCGAGCGCTGCGTGCGCCAGGCTGCGAGCTTCGTGGATGTACAGCGCCACCTTCGCGAGTTCGTCTTACAGCAACGCGTCAAGTTCAACATCAAGGCAGATGGCGCTTCGGAGCTGACGCAGCTGGAGCCACTAGCTGTCGCTACGGATGGAGAAGGCGGTGATTCTGCTGTCATGTCGTTCGCCTACCAGGACTTTGTGAACGCCGTCATTCCGCTGGACCTGTTCATGTACGAGGCCTTTCAGCTCAAGACCGTCGACGGCGTCGGTGAGCACGAGCGCACGGCGATCTTCCAGCATTTCCATGCACTGATCGTTGCGCTACTTGGTGATCTGCAACTCGCCGCTGCGGTCTCCACTGTATCGTCGCCTTCGAGCTCTGCAGTGACGGAAACGGAGACTTCTACGACAACGACGGCTGCCTCTTCGATGACGTTCGCAGATCTACAGCTGAATCGGGCGGTCGTGCCGCCGTGTACGCCCTACGAGCTGGCGATGCTGCCCAATCTGGCGTTTATGGAGCTGCTGAATGGCCAGCAGGCGCGGCTACGTGCCAAGTGGTCGGGCAAGGTGCTGGCGCAGATCACGGAAGACCGCAATCGCCTTGTCGCCGAGTTCGCGCATCGCGGCGCTCTATACGAGGCCGCCACAGCCAAACACCAGCAACAGCAAGCCGGCAGCGAGCTGGCCAACCCGCGTGACGCGTGGCGCGCTATCGGCCTCGAGTTCCCGTCGCTTCGCAGTTTCGCTGCGGTCTTCGGCGGTCTGCTTGCGGTGTTCAAGCCCACGACGACACCACCAGCTCCAGACTGCACCATTATGACGCTGGAGGCTCAACTGCATGCGCTGCAACTGCCCAAGCTTTCGACGCTGAGGAAACAGCTCGATTCCACCGTCGTTTGACAACGCAGCAGCCCCTCCAAGTCGGTCTATCGCGGGTAATGTAGTCCTGTATCTCTATGCTCTCGCTCTGCTTCTCTATGCTATTCTCATACGTCTCACAGCTCAGCGCAGCTCCGTTCTCCAAGCTTACGCGACAGATCGGGACGTATTCGCGCTCAGCTGGCCAGTCAACTGCTGTTGCGGGTCGCGCTCCTCGTACTCGGCAAGGAAGAGCGCACGCAGCGCGTTCACAAGTGCTTCACGCTCCGTTTTCTGCGACTCAGACTCGCCTTCGGCCTTGTTGCCGTGTGCATGGGGAGGTGCCTGGAGACTGGCGTCGATGACGTCGCGTACGGCACCCCGCGCTTCCTGGAGCAGCGCTGCAGAGCGGAAGGAGGACTGGAACACCACCCAGTCGTTCACGCGCAAGCCGATGGTCTCGTTGCCGTCCTTATCCTTGCGTCGAAGCTGCGGGAGCGGCTCCAGTGCGTGGCCGAAGAGACACACAGCCAGGGGCAGCACGAGACTCGAGGCTGGCAGATACACCTGCGACGTGTGCAGCTTGACGGCATACGTAAGGAAGTTGCTCGCGCGGAACGACGCCACCTTGTGGTTGATGGACCCTGGATGCACCACCACGATGGCGTGGTCGCGCTCCCGCAGCACCGCGCGCTTGGCGCCGTGCGCCGGCGGAGGCTCCGCATGCACCAGATTGGGCGATAACCCAGCGTACAACACGGCCGCCATCGTGGCCAGCTGCTGGCGCGTCATGCGCTCATCCGTTGGCGAGGACGCTGAGGACGACGGCAAGAAGCCAAGCTGCACCACGAGGCCCCGGAACTGCCGCTTGAGCTTGGTCAACTCGCGCATCGAGCGGGAACTCAAGAAGTATTGGTGACAGAAGCCCTTCTCGCTGGCGTTCCCGCCATTTCCTCTGGATTGAGTGAGATGACGCCAGGCCTCGAACGCATTAATGTCCGTGAGCAGATCGCTGGCACCCACCGCGAAGCTCTGGCGAGCCTGTTTCATCTCGTTTTGACGACCGAATGGCGCCACGAATGGCGACTTGGTCTCCAGTATGGCGGCGCATGTACTTGCGGCGTCGAACACGCCAAACAGCGCGCCAAGCAGCAGCAGTTTGCCCACCTTCACGTCCACGGGCAGTCGAGTCAGGTGGCTTCCCAGCGTCGTGAGCGCCTCGTCCTCGCGGTCCAACGCGCCGATCTCGAAGAGTTCCTCCAGTGCGTCGCGGATGCTTGCATCATCCGGCGGGTCCAGACACGCGCCCAGAAACTCGCGACACCCGTCGGTTCCACTGCCGCCAGCGCCAAAGGTTTTGATCTGCAGACACAGCGACGCCAACGGCGCGCGCTTGATCTCAGGCACGGGCTGCTCCAGCATCACGGAGCGGAAGACCGACTGCGGGAAGAGCCGGAAGCATGACCCGCCGCTCGTTCGGCCCGCTCGGCCGGCTCGTTGCTTGGCGTTGGCTCGCGCCACCCAGATCTCGTCCAACACGTTCGTGCGGCGCTGCGAGTCGTGACGCATCTGCTTGACGCGACCTGTGTCGATCACGACCTTGACGTCGTCGATGGTCAGCGACGTCTCGGCGATGTTGGTGGCCGCGATCACGCGCACAACGCCGGGTCGCCGCTGGAAAATGCGCTGCTGCTCCTGCGCCGAGAGCGACGAGTGCAGCGGCAACAGCTCGAACTCGCGGCCTTGCGGGTCGCGACGTAGCGCTCGAGTGCCCGCGAGCAGGTCCAGTAGCGTCGTGATCTCCTGCAGACCTGGCAGGAACACGAGCACCGACGCGCTGGAGTTTCGGTGTTGGCCATCGCCTTTCGAGCCCGAAGAGAGCGCCAGCAGGTCCGTGTCCGTGATGAGATGCTCCACGAGCGCCTGAATGAGCTCGTAGTTGACCACGGAGGGGTCCAAGCACTCGAGAGCGCGTAGTGTGGCCTCGCTATACTGCTCTTCCAGTTCGCGCTGTTTCTCCGTCATCGCCGCCTTGGAAGAAGAGGAGGAAGACGCACCGGAAGAAGTCCAAGTCACTTGCTGCGTGTACGACGTGCCTCCACGGCCCGAGATCGTGACTTGCGTCGAGTTCCGTGCCGTGTTGCCGTCATCCAGCGGGACGTAAGCTGGAGACTCCTGATCCACGACGAACTGCGTCCGTTCCAGCACGTCTTCGAGGTAGAACTGTTCCACAGGGAAGGTGCGGCCGGGGATCTCGAGCATGGGGCACACTGCAGCGCCGCCAAAGTACCGCTGAAAGCTCTCAGCGTTGAGTGTAGCACTCATAAGCACCACTTTGAGTGGCGGCAGTGTGCCGCCGAACTTCCGGCGCCGTGCAGCGTTGCCTTCGGCCAGGAACTGGCGCAGCATGGCCAGCAACACGTCGCTCTGCAGATCGCGCTCATGGACCTCGTCCACGATCACGTGGCTCACCTCTTCCCCCAGTGTGTGCGGGTCCTGGAGTTTACGCAGCAGGATGCCGGTCGTGCAGAAGAGCAGCCGCGTGCGGCGCGTCATGCGCGTCTCCAGTCGGATCTGGAAGCCTGTCAGCGAGTCGCCGGAGCCCATTGCCGGCTCGCCCAGCTCCTGCGAGACCCGCTCGGCCAGACTGATGGCAGCCAGCCGCCGTGGCTGCGTGCAAATGATCTGACCACGCGCACCGCCAGTCTCCGAGAACAGCAGGTCTTCCAGCAGGAACTGCGGCACCTGTGTGCTCTTGCCACATCCAGTCTCGCCCGAGATCAACAACACGTCGTGCTGGGCCAACGCAGCCACAACTTGCGCCTTGAACGACGCGATGGGAAGCGCCTCGCGCTGGGAGAGCTTCGAGCGGTACGCGCTGGAGCGCATGCGCTTCTCCAGCTGCTCTCGGAGCTGAAGAGACAGCGTCGACGCGGCCTCACGCTCGCCCTCACTCTCCGGCTCCACCTCCAGCTCCGGAACGGATACAGTGGTTGGCATCTCGTCGCTCGCTGGCTCCTGGACTTGTTGCGCTGCATCGCCGCCCTCATCCGACAGATCGGCGTCCCAGTCGTCGACGCTCCAGTCGTCCAACGTCGCGATCTGTGCCGCCTGAGCCTGCGGCGCCGGTATCTCTATGATCGCGCGCTTCTCGGCGATCTCGGGCGGCAGCGCATCGAAGATCTCGTCCAGCAGCTCGTCCTGCTCGTTCCGGTCAGCAGCTGCGGCCGCCTCCTCGTCCCGTTGTTGCTCCTTGACCCACCGCAGCCACAGATCCCGATACGCAGGCGGCAGCACACGGTAGAGCGGCAGGTCCGGCGCCAACTCGTACAGTGCGCTGGTGGCCACGGCGTCTTTCGCCTCCGAGATGGACTCGAAGCCCTGCGCGGCGTCTCCTGCGTCGCGCACGGTCACCTCCTGCTTGCCACGCGCCTTGTTGCCGAGCACCACGGAGTACAGGTGGCCTCCGCCTGCAGGACGCGCCAGCTTCTTGTACTGCGGTTTCTGTAGGTTGTTCTTGCGGCATTGCTGCTCCAGGTGGTCGCGCGGAGACTTGCCTGTCCAAGGCGCCGTCGCGGCCGCCTGCGCCTGAGCGCTCTGGGCCGCCGCCGCCTGCACCTTGAGCAGGTTGCGGCCTTTCTTGTTCTTGCCTCCTTTGCCCTTCTTGCCTGTCGTCGCTGTCAGCTGCGCCGCTGCTTGCGCTGCGATGACCGAGGCCGTGTCGACAGCGGAGCTCTTCTGGATGGCGTCCGCAGCCACCACCGTGGCCTCAGCCGCCTCCAGCAGCCCAAACAAGCCGCCGTCGCCTTCTTCTGCGTCCCCTTCCGCTTCGACAGGAACAGCTTCCTGCTGCTCTGCGGGCTGCTCTTCTTTCACGATGGGCTGCTTCGACTGCACTGCGGCCTGCTCTGAAGCTCCGCCAAGCCCCAATGCCAAGGACAGCAGCTCGTCGTCGGCCTCTGACAACGGCTCGTCCACCGGAGCTGGTGGCGCAGCAGCATCGACGACGACAGCTGTGGCGTCGTCTTTGGGCTGCTGCTTCTCTTTCTTCCTCGGTTTCTTCGATTGCTGCTGCTGTTGCTGCTGCTGCTGCTGCATGGGGTCTCGCCAGCCGCGGACCTGCAGCTGGCGACGCACGTCCTGCGCCTGCTCGTTCAGCTCGCGAGTCTTCTGTTTGTCCCCGCTCCTGGGCTTCTTCTTGCTCTTGCGCTCTTTGAGGCGTCGCAACGCCGCCTGCAGTTCGTTGTACCGCGTCTCGAGCTCCTCCAGCTCCCGCGCCTCCGGCGTCACCTCGGCCTCCCGTCGCGCCTGCTCCTCTTCGCGCGCCGCCATGTTCAGCACGTACTGCTGCGTCCAGGACAGCGCTTCGGTCTGCTTGACATCCGCCGGCTTGCGCTCCGCCTCCTCTTCCTGCTCGCCGTCCTCCTGATCCCAATGCTCCGCTACCTGCGGCGGCTCCAGCGGCTCTTGCGCGACCTTCTCCGCCGCTGGCGGGGGCTCCAGCACTCGCTGGAGCCGCACCGGCGCGTGCACCGTGGCTTGCAGCTCGCCGCTGTCCTCGTCCCGGTCTTTCGAGGATAAGAGCACGCCCGGCGTCGCCCGTAGCGACGGCGGCAGCTCGTCACTCGCATGCTGGAGCGCCAGGAAGGCCAGCGCGTCCTCCAGAGAGTTGGTGTAGGCCAGCGCCTCCCGCGCCAGCTCCAGGGACAGCCCGTAGTCCTCCCGCAAGGCGCGCAAGGCCCGCGCCAGCTTCTTCTTGGAGCGCTCTTGCAGCCGCGCGTCAGCCGGCTCGGGACTGGAGGAGGAGGAGGAGGAGGCTAGAACGCCCGGACGGAAGCGGCAGCGCTGCGCCGAGCGGCGGGAGGCCAGTACCACGTCGTGGAAGAGCGTCTCGTGGTCGCGGCGGAACTCGAAGCCGCGCTCTGCTGCCCCGGCAGCATCCGAGGAAGAGGAGGAAGAGGAGGATGCCATGGCGTTGGCAGTGCTCGAGCGCCGGAGGATGCAATATATTGCATTACGGCTAGCGACGACAAGATATTGCAATATCTATTGAGTTTGGTCCTCCAACTCAACATGTCCACTATTGTGGACGCCAATTATGGACAGCAAAGCGTTATCGACAGCGCTAAGTTCGGAAGTGATGGATAAGTACGCGGACGCGAAACGACGCGAGCTCGGGCTGTACCATGCCCACGTCGACAGGGCAGCAATACGCTGCATCGGGCCTGGCGCATTACGCCGCCACCTCCGTGCTGTTGCTGTGGTGGATCCACGCAAACTTGAAGGTGTAGTCGGCTCCTGTTTGACGCACAAGAATAAGTGAGAAACCGGACGTTCAGCCGCCCAACCCACTCTCGAGACCTGCTTTTCGCTCTTACCCAAGTGCGGCAGCGTGGACTGCAGCGTCATGATGACCCAGAGGATGAGCTTGGGCTGCACCATGGAGAACTCGCGCTCCAGCACGAAGGCGAGCTGCTGCACGGGGTGGCGGTGCGTCGTGCGGTAGAGGACGGCGACCATCACGAGAAGCGACCCAAGTTCGAGCATTCCGTACGTCAACACGTTTCCGACTCGACTCCACAGTTCGTCGTCCGTCAGGTGGGCCAGTTGAGGATAGAACCTGCGGTTGGGCAGGTAGAACAGCGTCGTCAAATACGAGCCTGATACAAATGGTAGGCAAGCAACGACAAATTGGAGGTGTTAGTCAAGGAGTCAGCGAGCTCTTGAGGCCTCCAAGCACACATGGAGAGCTGCTGCGACGCACTGTAGATGAGGGGAATGAGCACTTCGGTGAACTCCACAAGCAGCAGGAATTCGGTGAGGAAGAGCACTTGCCGTGCCTTCGCAGAGAGTCGCTGGCGCTCCCGAGCCGTCAGACGGTCGATCGCGGAGACGGCGCACGGCGGGCCGAGAGTCGCCAGTTTCCTCGAGGAACCTCCATCAAATGACGCGGATCCTGGCGCGCATTCATTCATCAGAAGTTGTTTCTGAGAAGCCTGGGCTTCCACTTTCGCGTGATCCACATCAGTGGTCGGCAAGACCTGCGTCTTCTTGGGAGCTTTCCGACCAAGCTGAGGCGTCGAGCTGATGGCCCACTTCCGGTCATCAGAGGAGCCGGCATCGATCGTGGGTCGACGGTTCACTGTGCCGGTAGCTGAATCCCGTCCCAATAAGTCCGTAGCCATGGCGATGGCTTGGTTGGTGCTTACGCCCAGTTTGTCCGTGATACTCTTGACGTCGTTGATCATGAGTCCCAGGTCGTAGAGCGAGATCAGCGCTTGCAGGAGGTCCACGATGATGAGCGTGATGCTCGTGCCGATAGACTGCGCGTTCTGCATGCAGGTGGAGATGAAGAGCGCGTTGAAGATCTCGACGTTGAAGATCACGACCTGCGGCTTGGTGTCGTCTCGGCCCGTGAGGATCCGACTCAATATGTTCTTCTGCACGATCTTGAAGCCTGGGATCAACAACGCGAATATGGGCTGATACGTCGACGACATGTTGGTGAACGCCGAGTTGAAGATCGCGTAGACCACGATCATGGAGATCTGGCTCCCGCAGATCGTCGCGAAGCGCACCACGTCTTTCACCGCTTCCGGGTGGGCTCGCATCCGGGCGCCTCGGATTATCCAGAGGAACAGCGTCATAAACCCAAGCCACGGTCCGGACAACAGCGGCATCACGAACGGCATGGGGTACCAGAGCAGCGCCGAGAGCGCGACCGCCAGCACATTGGTGAAGATTGAGGTGGGTATGGACACTAGGAACACGGCAGATCTCCGCAATTGCAGGTTCGGACTGTAGACGCGGATCTGTTCCACGACACAGTGGGTATACAGAAATGCCGTGAACACGGCACGCACCCACGCTGTACCGCTATGTGCGAGTCCCAGCGCCGGGTCCTCCAGAGGCAACGAGTCAGTGAAGGCGACGAGTAGCAGACTGGGAAGTGGGGCCAACGGCAGCATGAGCAGCGCGCGCCAGAAGCTCGTGGTCACAATATACTCGTCCAAGGCCTTGAAACGCGACACCGAGTAGCGGCCGTTGAGCTCCACTTGCACGGCCTCCCACTTGTGCACGAAGCTGCGGGTCGATCGACGCAGGCGCTCCCGAACGTCTGGCGTTGCCATGGCGGACGAGCGTTCGATGTGGGTGCGGATGGCGATCGTCGTCGTAGCTTCGAATGTGAAGTTGACGACGTGGTTGCGTTATAAGCGGCAAGGACGCGAGGCTGGGGATGGCAACTCGACTGGAGAGATATTTTTGACTGCAGACAGCAGAGAACCTCGGCCCAGAATGGATAGGACAGCACCGTTCGTGTTCCTTGAAACTCAAATTGGGCCGTGTGAGATGGCAAAGAGGTTGACGGGGTGCTAGCAACTTTGCTATCCGGACATCATCCTGCAAATAGGGGGCCAGGGCAATGCCAATGACGTGAGAGCAAGCAGCGTATTAACAACAGTAGTGGGGTGGGAAACGACATTTCCTATCATATACCATGCAGGCCAGAGGGGGATAAGAGTAGTTCATTTGGCTTAGGACCATAGGCTTGAGGGGCTTGGCAAAGCAAAGCTCCGTGAGCCTCGCCCCCCTGGGATGGTGGGTGGGTAAAAATCTCCAGCGTCTGTGGTGACAGACCCACGCTGATCCCGATGGCTGGATCGAAGCAGCACCCTGCCACGTACGTCGACCTGGCCTGTGGAGGCAGCGAGAGCCTCCGCTCAGGTGACAGAGCCTCAGCTCAAGTGACGGCGTTCTGGCGGGGTTGCCAGCGTCGCTGGCGCCAGACGCTTGCTTGCCTCGCGCTGTTTGCCGTCGCCAACTGAACTGCTCACTACATGCTAAGATAAGAACCAACCGTCGGGGGGTCGTCGGAATGTCGTCTATAGCTGGCCTTCCTTCTTTTCGGAAAAACTGTTTTCCCCGCTTGTTGCACTCGCTTGGAAAACTCGCAACTTTACATTTCTCCAATCATCGCCAAACCAAGCTCGAATCGACTGCAGTCATGAAGGCTTCTCGTGTCCTCGCCGTCGTCACTCTCGCTGTCACCTCTACTGCGGCACAGGATATGGTTTCGCTCTCCCCTATAGCGGCTTCCGCTGAAGCGGATCCGGACGCCAACACCTCTCCTGATGTCATTCTCGGGGAAACAAGCGCGGCTGGATCGCTTTTCGAGGAATCAGGTGACTCGACCAGCATGTCGGATTCGTCAATGGATTCCGCCAGTTCGTCGTCTTCGGGCTCAAATGGCGTCACGCAATGCGCAACCGCGGTGATCATTGCCACGACTGCCCTTGCCGCCGCTGCCACCTTCACCCCCTAGAATACTCCCCAAAGAAGCAACAGGATCTGGTCGTTTTGAACGCGTGGCAGCGCAGCGCTAGAGTGGTGCTGCTAAAAGCATTTTGCTACTAGATACCAGTATACCATCTTCGCCTTATTCCTTAGCGCTCACCGATTTACTGAAGAGGTGAACAAACTCCGTCGGATATCCTGCCGAAGCCAATTCTGAACCTCAGGCAAAGATCGCCCAACTAACGCTGCGACGACCCAGTCGGAGGAGCAGACACGTGAAGGTGATGTGAGCATTCGGCATCTCACATTAGTTTAGTTTCAATTTGGGGCTAAGGCTTTCACGCAACCAACCAGTGCCACCTTGCATTGCAGTGCGGGCTTTCCGTTGGTGTAACGGACCCACACAAGCACTCCCTCGGTTCCTCTATTTATCCGAGCACGCCCCCAACTGGGATCACACACACCGTCACTTCAACCTGAGAGCATCGCTAGCCAAGCGTCCAGCACTCTGGCAGCATAAACGCCACAGCAAAACTGCCCCAACGAGCACAAATGACTGGGAGGCTCCGGTTTCCAAGGCGACGATGCTGCTTGCAAGTCCAGTATGAAACGGCAGCTTCCGAGCCAATGGTGGCTGCTTTCGGCCGAGTCCGTTGGGAAAAAAGCTCTCAACCACTGGAGCTCCTGCATGTACACAAATAGAAGCAACGGGGAGGAATGCATTTCGACCTCGAAACCACTCACACCCCACGCACTGAGCTATCTCAGCGCATCAGTCGATGGAAACAGCTTACGAGGAAACGACTCCCCCACAGCAAATTGCGAAGCCTTCACTTCCGGCGGGACTTCCCAGTCTCGATTTCCCCTCCAAGTGCCCAAGTCCCGGCTCCCAGCGACTCCCGCGCAAATTAACAACACAGCCATGAAGTTTTTCCAAGTCCTGCTCATCGCCGCTCTTGCCATCGCTGGTGTCACCGCAAGCTCCAGCAGTGGGTCGGGTAACTCCATGGTCTCAGCTGGCAGTTCTTCAGCCTCCACGTCAACTGGCAATTCTACGACCTCGGCTGGATCAATGAGTACGGGAAACAGCACGTCCGCTGGTACGACCACGGCCCCGGCGACGACCCCGGCGGCCACGAGCGGCGCCGAGCGTGTTGCGGGGACTGCGCTGGGTGCGGCGGCGGCCACCGTCTTGGCTGCCGGTGCGTACTTCTTGTAAGGAAGCCCCTCCCCAAGCGCCAGTCTCTAAGAAAAGCGTTCAATTGCGAAGCTTCGCTTTGTGGCATCTCGGTTTCCAAGAAATCGCATGCTATTTAGGCTTGGTTTTTCTTCTTTTTTCTTAACCAACAAAATTAGATCGCTTGACAGCTTCTCGTCAAGAAAAAAATGCATTGGGTGTTGGTGTGGCTCACAGGTCATACGCAGGGCAAGGAAAGCCCAGAGCACGCTTGTCCTGTTGTCGAGTCGTTGGTCCCCTGGTTCGTTGCACGCCCGTGGTGAATATCCTGACGAAGCGGAGCGGAGCGCAACGAAGTGCAGCATAACCAAGCGAGAGAACGGAGAGTCGACTTTCCTGATGGGACGATGGAGTGAACGCTGTTCCTGGTCCGCAGCGATTGGCAGAGGCCGGAGATATCACTCCCGTCGCACCAGTAGCACCAACCAGAACACGCAGACCGCCCCTCCGCCACAACATGAGCCCGAACCGTAGCCAGTTTAGATAGCGAGCATTCATTTCGGTCTTCGCATGGTAAGGTCGATCAAGCACACCGCCAGGCGAGCGTCGCCGTCGCCAATCCCGGGAACTAACGACGAGCACGCTCGAAACCCACCCATCCGCCACTCCTCTAGGCTACATGTTGTCGTTCGGAGCGCAGCTTCCAGCAGCTCCCCTCCAGCCTCTCCACGCGATCTCTCATCATTGAAATGTTTGGCGAAGTAGACCCACGGGTGGGTCCAGGTGGCCACGGTACAAATTGTTGCGTCAACGAAGCAATATTCTGTGGTGCATGAACTTTCCTTCTTGTGGACTGGCTCACTATATGATACCGCTGTTCGTTCGGGTACTTCCGGGCTTGCGGAATTCAACATCTTTCGGTTCAGCAGAGCGACCATTAGCCAATCTCGCAGCCACGCGAGCACCGCCTCTCCCTTGCGCGAGTCTCCTTCCTCCCTGACGCCATCTCGGCGCTGGCCTCTGGATGTTCAGGTCTCTTCGCCTTCATTATCCCATTCATCCCCAAGTGCTCAAGTCCCCCCCCCTTCTCTTACTTCCCTCTTCAGTCCAACGCCTTCCTGACTTTCCAGCAACAATAATGAAGGTGTTCCAGGTCCTCGTTATCGCCGCCCTTGCCATCGCCACCGTCAGTGGTCAGGCTTCCACCTCCACTTCGACCGCGGCTTCCACTGCTGGCGCCTCGACTACAACGTCGACTACCGCCTCGGGCGCTGGCGCCGCCGCAACGGCCTCCACTACGGGTGCTTCGACGGCTGCTTCGGGTGCGGATACCACGACGATCGCCGGTGACACCACTTCCAGCGGTGCGGCTGACTCGACGGTCACTGCTTCGAGCGTGGAGGGCGCCAGCTCGGTGGGAACCGACTCATCCACCACGACCGCCGACTCGTCCACAGGATCGAGCACGACGGCGTCCTCGATGACGGGGGATTCTTCGATGGGATCTATGAGCATGTCCGGAACGGCTGGCTCGAGCGGTGCCTCGCAGGTCGCTGGCGCTATGGGAGCTGCTACGGCCGCCGTCCTTGCGGTGGGCACCTATTTCCTGTAAGTCTACAGGACCTGAACTACAATCTCGGAGGAGACTGAGTACGAGTTCTCGCTGGAGCGCGATCATGCATATAATTTCGTTTGCAGAAAATCAAAGTTTGCACATTTTACTCGTCAAGTTTTGCTCGAATATTGTTGTTTGCTCCTCGATTTCGGTGCCGGATTGTGCGGACCTATTCGAAGGGGAGCGAAGAATTCATTTCGCTGGTCGCTGCAATCCCACTCTTGTGCGGCGCTGTTCGAAGTGAGGATCGAGGACAAACTTTTCGGCGCAGCACATTCCGAAAATTCGGAAGGCAACGGCATCTGAACGTGCAAATCGTCGGCTTGTTGCGTTGCTGGTGACTGTGAACGCCAATAATCGGTCATCGAGCGCGGAAGGGTTGGCACCCACGTGGCAGGCATCAATAAAAATCTATTCCATGAAGAAGAAGAACATGCAAAGAAGACTCAGCGATTAGCAACACAACGACCGCCAAGCGCTGCCCATGAAGGCGGTTTGTGCGCTCCGAAAGAGAGATCTTGCTGATGCGAGAGGCTGGCGATGGGAGACGTGCCGGGTACATGTATCATATATATACAGGCGTGAACGCTTGCAGCAAAGCCGAGAGATCAAGGCTGCAGTGCAGTACCCCACGATAAGGATCAAGTGCAGCGATGAACGCAGAGGAGACCAGTGGCCATTGTTCGCGTGTGTCCTTGGGCCACACATGCCTTCGTGCGTGCGTTTGCGTGTCCGTACGTCCGATCTAACACACCGAATATCAACAATTGTTTCCAAAAATCTTCGAAACTCGATATTTCACCATGCGTCAACACATTTGCGCCATTATTTTTAAAGGCGACAGCTCTCAAGCTGATACTCGATTCAAATGTACGTAGTGGTGGGTTGCGGATCGCGCTGGGCCGCAACCACTACTGTTGGGCTGCGCCGGCATCGCGGATGAGAGTTTCTGAAGGCACCCCCGCTTACAGACACGTCGCAGAGGATCAATTCTCTGAAATTTATATCAGAGTTTAGCAGCGACCGAGTTCCCGGTCTGATTTGAGAATAAGCAAAACAATCGCATATTGGGTTATACAAAATGATTTTGCAAAACATCAGTAAAACGGCAGTTAAGCAGAGCTACGAAACTTCTACAATGCAAACCCTTCCGAAACCCGGCAGATAGGTCGCCGAGTCCTGGGCATGCAGCACAGCACAGCAGTTCACTCTTAAGGGTGACCAGTGAGGCGCGCACCAGCTTCTGCTGCAGTCCGAGGCGCCGCAACCCAGCACTACAGTACCTGTATTTGCTGCAACGCGAGGCGACCTGCAGCTCAGTATTGAACAATGGGTACCATGCGTCAATTCGCAAAAGCAAATATTATATTTTGGTAAGAACGTGTTTTGATCTCAATAAACAAGCCCTATCGCCAAGACCTAGCGTTTCAACGTCATACTTGTAATCATTAAAATATACCGATTCCAAGAACAGCGTCATTTGACAACTGAGTGACTTTCACCAAGTCTTCCTTAAACGCAGGTTCGGCAAACTTTATATGTTGGCCTTTTCTATAAGAGTGAACGAGCAAAACGCTGATAACTTCAGTTCCTCCGATTAATTATTAAAACAGTATAGAACATATGATTGTAAACTAGAGGAAGTAAAATACGATTCCACACGCTGGGACAGGCCAAAAGAAGATCCAACTGCTGACTGTGCGGCCTCCAACTTCAACAAACCCAATGAATTGCGTACCAGAACCCCCCAAAATCAACCCAACTGCTAAAATTGAGTCTAATCTGCAAGGTGAACCTACGAAATCCGCACCAAAACCCTACTTTTGCCAAACGGACGGATAGGTACAACATAATTTTCTAACCTATATTGCACCTATCCGTCTCTTGACGTGGAGTATTAGAGAGCTTTTGCAGCCTCATTAAAATACTTCCACGTCACAATATTTCCGCCGCCTCTCATAATCGTGATTTTCTATGTTTTCGCAGATGTTCAACTTCACAACACCATGCTCGCACGCAATTGCGTGTGTACCCCGCGCAACCCCGCGCACATGGCCTCCAGCCCTTGCTCTCCAGTTTGGCCCTGAGACTGTGGAGGCCTCGCGTGTTCTTTGCCCGAATCCCCACTTCCACTTTTCCGCCCAAGAGCTCAAGTCTCTCCACTCCTCAGCCCTCTTCAATCCAGCTACTTCCAGCATGAAGGTTCTCCAGGTCCTCGTTATCGCTGCCCTAGCCGTTGCTGGTGTCAGCGGCCAAGCCACCACCGCGACCGCTTCCACGGCGGCTTCCACCTCCGGAGCTACCACGTCGACCGCCGCTTCGGGTGCGGGTGCCACCACGACCGCCGCCTCCACCGCGACTTCGGGTGCGGACACCGCCGCTGCCACCGCGACTTCGGGTGCAGACACCGCCGCTGCCACCGTTGATACTACTGGCAGCACTGCGGTGGACTCGACGGTTGGCGCAAGCACGGCCAGCTCCGCCTCGGTGGGGACTGACAGCTCGACCACCACCACGGACTCGTCGCTGGACTCGAGCACCACGGTGTCGTCGTCGACCGGGGATTCGAGCAGCATGACTGCGTCTTCAACGTCTGCGAGCGCGTCTGGCTCGAGCGGTGCCTCGCAGATTGCCGGCGCCATGGGCGTTGCCACCGCTACCGCCGTGGCCGTGGGCTCGTATTTCCTGTAAGTCAAAGGTCTGTGACGCCTGCCCGTTTCAAATACGCAATTTGGAACCTTTTGTTGCAGCCGCTGTAGTGAGATCATAATCAATAGAAATTCTCGCTTTTAAAAAAGTGTTTTGTTGTTGCAGGACTGTTTCTAACATTTTGATCGCAGTGTTCCGGCAGTTGGCAAACATGCCATATTGGAATGCACGCTCAAGGGCGTCGTCTGCTTTGAGCTGTCCTTGCAAGAGCGAGCATGCGGGGATAGTGCTCCCTTCAGCTTGCATTGGCAGCCATGTCTAGTGGGAGGCTCTGGTCTCCCGCCCTCCAGTTGGTTCTTCCACGTGTGGGGTGGCGTTCCCGAAGTGGTTCAAACAGATGGAGTTCGTGCTGCTCCAGGCCATATGAGAACCTGGCGTCTTTCCCTCTCAGGACTCTGATTTTTCCGATCAGGTGAGCTGCATGCGGCACTTCCGGTCGGTTCCCACTCTGCCGCCACGACAAGCAAGCACAAGCATTTGATCCTCCCAGCTTCCTCAGTCTCACATTTGCCTCCCAGTGCTCAAGTCCAGCTCTACACTCTACACTCTACACTACACTTGTCCACCTCCCACCCAAACAGTCAGCCAACAATGAAGGTTTTCCAGGTCCTTGCCATCGCCGCTCTAGCCGTTGCCGGCGTCAGTGGTCAAGCCACGACTGCTACATCCACTGTTGCTCCGTCCACGGGCGCCACGACCGCCACGTCGACGGCCTCTTCTGGTGCCGACGTCGCTTCAGCAACTACGGCCGCCACGACAGCTGCCTCGGGTGCTGCCGCCACCTCGGCCACAATTGGAGCAGCAGGCAGCGGTGCTATCGACTCCACTGTCGGTGCCGCGAGCGCTACGGGGTCCAGCTCTGTGACTGCTGCCGATTCCACGACCAGCACCACGGATTCATCGCTGGACTCGACCACTACGATCTCCTCATCGACCGGAGATTCGAGCAGCGCCACTGCGTCTTCGACGTCTGCGAGCGCGTCTGGCTCGAGTGGCGCCCCGCAGATTGCGGGGGCCGTGGGCGTCGCCACGGCTGCCATTGTGGCAGTTGGCTCGTACTTCCTGTAAACAAAGGGAAGTTGTCAAGACCTGGATTGCACCCGTTTGTCCCAATGCTAGATTTTCGTTTTTGCTAGAACGTAAGAGAGCGCAGCCAGTACACGTACATTTCCTGTTTGTTTGTCTTGTTGCACCGTTGTCGATGGGCGCAAGCGCTAGCCATTGCCGTTAGGAGTGAACTCCCTCCCATGCAGGTGACCCGACTGGGAATCACTAGAAAAAATGAACGTCAGGCTCCGTGCATCTTGCTGCTTCGGCTGCTGAACGTGCAGCAACCCGTTTGTTTCGGTTAGCACGTCACGCTACCCGTCGCCCTGGCGGTCCTACCCAGCATCCTCGTGCCTGCTTCTCTTTCGGTTTGCACGAATGGAAATACAGAGAGGCTCACAAGGGCGCCTCGACGTCAGCTTCAATCGAAAAGAGATTAACTTCTGGCTCGTGAAATCCTGCCACTTTGCTTTCCTCCGTCGAGAGAGCAACGGGTCCGGGCATTATGGAGAAAAAGGAGGTGAACCCGGTCAAGCAATGAGCTCTTGGTGGCGCATTGCAAGGCCTGGCCGCCGACAGCGACACAGCGGTAACCAAACGGCACAATGCATCTGATTCCTCTTGTCTTGCCGTGTTCCATTTGATAGGACTCAGAATCAAAGCGCAAAACTACGGTATGTTGAAGGGGCAAAGCAACGGTACAATACCTTCGGATACCGGTATATGCACTTGTACCGGTAGCTACCGCCGTATTTTAGGCACCGGTGGACCCAAAGTAAAAGCACTGTTGGATTTGCCATCGAAGCGAGGAGATCAAGCAGCACCATGGCCTTATCGCTGCGCTTCGCCGAGGAAGGCGAGTTCAGGTGCGTCCTCCCCCTCCAGCCCACCTGCTAAGCGACCTCCTAACGCCCCCCTCCCCCCCTTCGGTCGCGCCTCTGTCTTCTTCCTCTTGGCAGCTCGCGCGTCGGCGATGCGTCGTCTCTGGACGCGCCGGACGTGGCGCCTAGCGAGGCGCTTTTCCGCGTACGTCGCTGCGTATTCCTTCGCTCTGCTGCGAATACTGGACGACTGACTTGCGTTTCTGTGTCTAATGGCTGTGCTTTTGCAGTGGAGTCGGCCTGTGCGCGAGCTGCTTCAGTCGCAAGGAGCTGTCGAGCCAGTGGCGGTCGAGACGCTGATCGTAGCGATGCCTGGCGGTCCCCAGCGCTTCATCCAGGAGCTGTCGGCGACCTGGGAGCCCGTGGGGACGCTGGTGACCACCGACCAGTCCATCGTGCGTCCAATTTGCTTCTCTATCTGCCTGTTTAGACCTCAAGAACTGACGGTCTCTTGCTGTTGGATCCATAGCAACCGTGCCGCTTGCAGGCTGATCTGACAGTGCCATCGGCTGGAATTCTCCTCTCCAAGAAGGGGGTGAATGTAGCGGAGACGGGGAACACATTGGCTCTGCTAGTGACTCAAGAGGTGCCTGCGGCGGCCACGTGGGCCTGGCTGGCCAAGCTGCAAGAGCACGTGGATGCGAAGGAGCTGGTGTGTCTGGACTCGCAGCTGTCCACCATCTACGCCGACCAATACGCCGTCAATGAGCCAAGTCCGCAGCTGCGGACGCTTTCGTCGTCCTCCGTCACTGAAGAACTGAAGCTCCTGTGTCCTGTGCGGCCATTGGAGACGCCCCAGTTCGTCACGGGCATCCCAGCGGCACTGCTTACCCACGTAAGACGTCATCTCTGTGTCGAAATGATGGGTCCCATATTCACGAAATCGAACTGACGAAACGCTGCTATCTTTACCATACAGGGAGAACTCCGCAAGCGCCGCGTTCGAGTGTTCCTGAGTCTGCGAGATGTCTCCACGCTGCCTGGAGAGGTGGTTCGCAGCTTCCTGCCGCTGGTCGCGTCCTCCTCCTCGGTGCTCGCGGCTTTAGAGCGACCGCTGTTCTTCCAGCCCAACAACACCAACGCAACGCACGAAGACAGCGCCAAGGCCTCGTTGAACGTGCTGTACACGTAGATCCCGTCATTGCCAGCGGGCGGACGCTTCGCTTCTGGCGGAAGGCTGGCCTTACGATCCCCATTGGCTGGCGGAATAGAGGTATTTTGAGCGCAACCTTCCTGCCGTCCGCTCCCCAAAACCGAAGGGATGATCACCATGCCCTCTCACAGTCGTGTCTGAGCAAAAAATAGCCTCGCTGGCGGTCTGCGATGCAGCTTCCATGCCAAAGTGTGCTTGCATTGACCGCCGTTGCCTCCAACCCAGCCTTCTAGCCCTCTCTTCCTCGCTCTGGAGCTTCGGGACATGGCTGTTTGGAAGCCACGCGACTGAGGAATCCGACTCGAACTGCAACTTCCTCCACTCCCTCCGTCGTCTGCCATGACGCAGCCACAGAGAGGCGACGACGCGTCGACGCGTCAGTTTTCCACGCGGTTCCTGCCGACCGACGGCATCCCGGAGTACAATGCGCTACTGGACGGCCATCTGGGCAAGCGCCGCGAGTTTCTACTGGGCAACCGCCAGTCTCTGACTCTGCTGCAGCAAACGGGGGTCATCGATCATGTGGAGACGCAGCCAGACAACCCGAACCAGTACGTGGTGCACATGAGCGACAGGCCCATTCATCGACGCAAGCGCCTACCCCCGCGAGCCAACAGCGCCAGTTTGCTGGGCCTCCCGGTATCAGGAGACGCTGCTTGGAGGCAAGACAGCTCCGTCCGTGGCCTGTTGGCGTCCTATTCCTCTCCATCAGGCCAACGAGCGACGTCGTTGCGAAGGGAGAGCGCCAGTACGCCACGTCTCAAGAAACCAGGCGTCTCAATAGGCGCTAGCGACGGCGACAAGACCTCAGACGCAGCGTTGAAAGCGCAGATCGTGGCGTTGAAAGGACTGGGCAAGAGTCGCAGCACGAGTATGGTGACGCCCGGGGCGAGCAGGCCCCTAGCGTCGTCAGCTGCGAGTCGGCTGACGCTCTTCGGCTCCACGAAGCCTCCTGCGACCACTGAGGACAACAGCCAAGGCGGCGGCGAGGCAGTAAAGGGAGCCAAGAGGCTGCCGCCAGCGTTAGCGGCCTCGGAGATACGACGGCGCAGCTGCAGCGTCGTGCCAATGACGGCATCTCCTGCCATTGCTGAGCTCCAGGCCAAGAAGACAGCAGCGGCCCCGGCAGCAGCGAACCAGACGACGACGAAAGGCGCGGTGGAGCACTTGCTGGAGAGCGACGCGGCGTTCATGGCGCAGATCCGCAGCATGAAGGAGCAGCTGGCGGAGCTGGAGGCCACCAAGACGCGGCTGGACGCCGAGACCGGCCGCTTGCGCCGCAAAGTCCGCGGCGTGAACGCCGTGCGCGAGAACGACGTGGCGGTGGCGCACTGCTCGTCCATCATGCAGCACCGCCTGTCCAAGGCCGAGGAGGAGTTCATGAAGCTCGTGACGCAGCAGCAGGAGGTGCGGAAGGACGTCGACCGCGTGCGGCACGAGCTGCTGTCGCTCCGCAAAGTGCGGCACAAACTGCAGACGGATATCCAGGACGTGACACAGGCCAACCAAGCCCTGGAGGAGAAGATCCACGCGGCCAAAGTGGTGCGCAACCAGGTGTCCGAGGAGCTCAGTGAGCTCGAGCAGCGCGCCGAAGTGGAGCTGGAGGAGCAGCGACTCACGCTGCCGCCCGAGGACGCCGTGGTCGTGGACGTGGCCAAGCTCATGGGCGCCGTACAAGAGCGCAGGGTGGCGCGTCGAAACGCCTCCACCGTAGGCCTCGGCAGCTTCGGAGATAGCGCCTTGAGCGCTGTGAACGGCTCGTTGGCGGCGTTTCTGCCTCGTACGACGGAAGCGACTTCCGGTGGCAGCGACAAGGCTTCGCCGGCCTTCAATGACCAGCGTGGCGACTCCCAGAGTCATGGCAAACCTCTGCTGGACTACTTCGTACGAGACCCGGCGGGATTCAGACGGGTTCGGATGGGTTTAGAGGTCCTACTCACCTGCTTTGTGCTGTCTTGCGTGTGGTTTCCTGCTTGTAGACGGCGTTCCGGATGCTGCAGAACTCGCTGGGATTCGTGGACGTGTCCGCGTTCGAGCAGCAGTTCACAGCCACGGAGGAGCAGCTTCTATCCCGGTACAAGGCCAATCTGGCGTTGGCCGACGAGCTGGCCACGTTGCAGAAGGAGCTGAACACTCTTAACACGGAGAAGATGGCCAAGCGCGCCGTTGTGCGAGGCGGTCTCCAGGCCAGTGAACTGCAGGAGCGGGAGATGCAGACTCGCGTCCATACAGTGGCGTCCCGCATCAAGGCGTACAACGAGCTGCGGGAGCAGCGAGGCCGGGAACACACGCGGCTTCGAGCCATCATGTTGCGCTGTCTGGAGACGCTGCACACGGACGCAGGCCCCTCCGAACTGCCCAAGAGCGAGGACGGAGGCAGCTACACCAGCGCTCAAGGGAGCAGCGGAGACCGCGCGATGCAGTTGAGTGAACTGCCGTCCCCGGCGCTTCTCGAGACGCTGCAACGGAAAATGACTCAAGTGGCCGTCGCGCTGAAGGTGGCGCACAGTTCTCGGGTGCTGGATCTGCCGCCTGAGGCGTTAAGACTGAATCGAGGTCATGCCGGCCGACGTAGCAACATGTTCTCGACCCGAGAAGCGTCGAAGATCGTGATGGGGCCGCGAGAGCCCTCGGGCTCGGCCTTGAGCGCCATCCTGGGCACGGCGCAGCCTCCGTCGGTCGAGGCTGCCATGGCTCTTACTGAGAGTCTGAGCTTGGTGGACGTGATGCACGGACTGCATCGCGGCTCAAGTCCGAAACGGAGGACGCAAGGGTCCCTTTCGACAGACAGCGCGGCCTCGGGGGTGCTCGGACTGCTGGGGATGGCAAGCGGACGACCCAGGAAGGCCAAGACGACGCACTTTGGCTCGGAAGACGGAGGAGGGAACGACGTGTCGCTGGCTTCGATGACGGAGGCGGATGGAGAGGACGAGGAAGCGGATGACGAGCCACAAGACGGCGAAGAGGAGGAGGAAGAGGAAGGAAACAGTCAACAAGGCGAGGAAGACGACGACTTGGACACGTAAGAGAGGGCTGGCTATCTTCCGGAGGGCACCAGGAGCCTTCTACGCGTCTGTACTGCGTCGGAGGGTGTTGGACGGCCATTGACGGACTGCTGTCGTCTCAGTCGCAGTCGTACGGCACGCGGAGTCTGCAGCCATTTAACGCAAAGCGCGTTGGCGTATCGTTGACAAGTGAAGAAGCGCGTGTAGACCGCGGTCTCGGCCGCTGTTGACGCCGGGAAAATGCGGTCGAAGTGGCCTCGACGGTCCATTTCGTCGTCCATGGCTCGCACAATGTCCCAGTCGCTGGCAGCGAAGAGACTCAAGTGCGTGGCGTCGAAGCGCTCGACTGTTGAATCCAGTACCAGCTCATGCAGCTGGCGATTCTGGGGAGTCGTGCGCATGGTTTTGCTGCGTCGAAGCGGTCGAAAAGTCGACGAGGAAGCCGAAGACGACGAGGACGCGGAGGAAACAGCAGACGCTGGGGCTCGAGACTGGAGCTCAAGGGGTAAACGATCGCGGGGCACACTCGCCAGAGGTACTTGGAGGCCGACGAGGTGGCAAATGTCGCTGAGTAGCAGGCCTTTAACGCGTCGATCGAGTGGCGAGCCGCCCATAAGCGACGGAGACACGTTTACCTCAATGAGCCACGGCCGCAGCTTGGCGTCCAGCATGAGGTCGAAGCCGAAGAGCTCGAAACACGCCGTCTTCTTGCCCGTGAACTGATGTGTAAGTGGCGTGAGATGCGACTCCGCGGCGATCACGGTCTTGCACACGATGGCTCGGATCTCGGTCATGAGCGTCTCCGGGTTCTCGAGCAGTCCTTGCGTCTTCAAGGACCGCAGAAGCGCCTCAAGACTCCATTTGCTACCGGCGTCGGCGCTATACGCGTCAGCATTCTCGACAAACCCGGCACTAGCCTTGTTGATGGCGTAATTGGTCAGATGAGCGAAGCGGTTGCTGGGATTCTGCAGCGAGTACGGCGCCGTACAGAAGCGCGTAATGCCTTCCTGGAAGAGGTAGATGCGCAGTGGATCCATACTGGTCACGGCCACGTACAGCCGCAGATCGAACTTAAAGCGGCCGCCGTCGCCTAACAACAGAGGATCTGCCACGTACTTTTGAACGATCCGAGGTTTCGGTTTCTTGCCTTGTCGTAACTTCTTCGCGTCCTTCTTGACGTCCTCGCACATGCGACAAGCGGCGCGGTGGCTAAGCACGCGGATGCCTCGGCCACAGGCAGAGGCCGGCGGCTTCACGATCCAGAGTGGACCCGTCGCGGCCTCTGCCTTCTCCTTGCCATCGACCCCAAGCCCAGCGACGAAGGCCTCGTTACGCTCCAATGCGCGCTGGAAGGCGTCTAGCTGCTCAGGAAGCGCGAAGCCTTCGGGGAAGAAGGCGTAGCTGGCGCCAAAGCGACGACGACAGTTGGCGAGCGTCTTCATGAGTCGATCTTTGCGGCCGATGACCCACGGATCGGGAAAGTGGTTGAAAACCTGCATGTGGTCGCCTTGGAACCGCTGAAACTGTGTTCGCTGCACGTGTTTAGCCCACGCCAAGTGCCAGCCGCTCCATTTCTTGCGTGTGCGGGAAAACCCCGCGGCCGCGAACGCGTTTTTCACGCAGTTCCGCTCCCAGGAGGTCCGATAGAACAGCGCCAGTTCTTGGGCGTCTACTGTGGCGACCAGCATGTCGCTGTAGCCCCTTGAAAGGCCGAGAGATGGCGGGTAGTCGAAGCATACAGTGGGGTTTCTACCCTGCGGGTCACTGCGACTGAAGAGCAGCTTAACCACCGACGCTGTCGGACACTTCTCGCTGGGCTTGGACGGCTTGGCAGGGCCACAATTCGGGTCAGCTTCGTCGTCGTCGGCATCCTCGTCCACTTCTTCGTCCACTTCTTCGTCATCTCCTTCGTCTTCGCCGTCGTCATCGTCTTCCAGCTCGTCTTGAGGCTGCTCGGGGCGTTCTAGGGTGCGGTCCGGCTGGTTTGAGAGGCCTGACACCAACTCAGACGAAGCTGGCGACGCGCCGTTGGCTGTCGGTGCTGTACTTTGGATGACAGAGTCGTCGATGCGAAGCAACCGCTGCCGCAGACTCAACCGCGTCTCCATGGGGATCGCAATGGGCGTCGGCAGTGGCTCTTGGGGTCTGCGTCACTGACCTCTGACGTTGCGGCTGCTCGGCGGATGAGACGTCACGGACAGTCGCTCGGCGGCGCGTTGTGCTCTTTCGAATCGCATATCCTTCGTATCGTGATCGGTGCCGCTGGACCAAGTGCCGTCGTGCCCGGAGCGCAGGAGGAGAGCTCGCGACCTCCAGGAGTGCATCGTGCGACTCGAAGAGGCACTTCAACAAGCGGCGTCAGTATTGCAAAAATGTTCAAGCTACAATATAATTGCTGGCCATCAATTAGAATTTTGATTCAAATCAGCCAAAGATGCACTTGGCCAATTATCCTCGAAATCCGATTTGAAAACTGCAACAATATTATAATATTGTATCGTGTCGGAATTCAAATTTACCTGTTGCTGCTATCTGCGTCACATCACCGTGGGCTTGGTCCTCCAAGCTTCGGCCAGTGGAGGCGGAGTCGTTGCAAATCCAAGCAACGCGACCAAGGCGCTGCTGCTGACTGCTGGCTGCGTCTCCCGGCGCGGCAACTACTGACAGAAGGCCGTCTACATCAAGCAAACGCGGTCACCGGGAGACGCTGCAACCGTCGAAAAGCAAGTGCACATGCAGTTTCTGAGCATGGTGTCGTGGCTGGAGCAGAGCACTAGTGATTGCAGCTACTGTGACTTGACGTCGCCGACGTGGTCCAAAATGCGAAGCGTCCGCAAATAAACGAAAACAACCAAGAGGCTGTCGCCATGTGGCTTTGATTGCGAGTGTGATACGGCGAGTGTTGGCAGGGATTCTTCAGCTCGCACAAGCATTAATGCAGCATGTCAGCCTTCCAAACCGCCAACGAACGCTAACGGAACGAGAGCGGTTTGGCGCGCATTTCATATAAAAGTAGGTGAGTGAAGGGATCGTCGCTCTCGGAGTCTTCGCATGCAAAAATACACCGGTTTCAAACCAGAACTACTGGTTATTTTTTGTTTGAACCGTCATTTGATTGGTGAAACTTTGATTTCTGAGACGGAAACAAACCACGAAACTGAAACGAACCAGGTTGGCTCAGTCGGGTTTAGCATTTCATGAACCAGAAGCTTGGTTTGGTTTCTTCAACATGCGAGCTCCCCCTGCCGCATACGCTCCAAGCCACGACACAGGGAAGATTTACCAGGTTCTGATCGTAGCCGCTCTCGCCATCACCGAAGTAACCGCAGCCAGCAGCAGCTCGTCGATTCCCCAATCCTCGACAGAGTCAGAGTCAGCAAGTGCAGGAGACGGCGCGTCCGATGTCGGAGCAGTGAGTTTTGGATGTGATGCATCTGGTTTCGGAGCAGCGAGTGCTGGATGTGACGTGTCTGAACGCCGGCGTCGACGCCAACTCCATCCACAACGACGATACCCATGGCGCCGCTCGTCAGCGGCGCTGAGAGAGCTACGGGTGTGCTCAGTGTGGCAGCCGCCGCGGACTTGGTCGTCGTCGGCACGTACTTCCTGTGAGCAGCCCACTCGAAGAGCAGCGCTCGATGACAAAGTTCCTCGTCGCCTCGCTCGCCAAGCCCGGTTTGGTCGACATGCTCATCGACCAATCCATGTCCTCATTTCCAATTCCCCAATTGGCAATCTCGTTTAGGAGTCGTCTATGAAGTTCTTCCGTGTAGCGAGACCAAAATACTGCAGACTATATCACAAATAACACGTCACGCCAACTGATAGACATTCATGGACTTGCAACTTCGTGGGGTCCCTGCCTTAAAACGTTTGAGTCGCCCCTGTTTGGTGCATGTTCACTCGTGCTTCAGCGGTTGTCTTCCTTCTTTTGGGTTGTGATATTGTGAATCCCGCCCAAATTTGCCAGTTTTGGGCAGTTGGCCGAACCGACAGCAAATAGACGCGCTGCTGTGATTGGACAAAACTGACATTTCCTTTCGCTGACTTCCCCGCACTCGTCAAACACGACAATTCAAGAAGCGGTGATCCTCGCAATTTGCAAGCGATCCGGACAGGTTCGGGAGGCTGATTCGTCCGCGCAGATGGCAAACGCCTTTGCTTATTTGTATTGCTTGTGCAGGAGAAGACAAGGACGACGACCAGACCGACCGGCGGCCATGGTGCGCCGGAGGTGCTGGGGGTGGTGCAGTCTGCGGTGGGGTTCGCTCACGTAATGGGTACGGCGAAACACGCACGTTTGCAGACGAAGCTGAGGGTGGCGTTCTTCGCGTGGGTGTTCGGCGCTGACCCGTCGGTGGTGATGCACTTGGTCTCGGGGCTTCATCTTGCGGACTGCTGGTAGTTGGAGCTTCACCGACGGTGCCCACGGCTCCTTCTTCTTCCATGTTGCCTTCGTCGAGTCTGTTTGTCATCAGTGGCATGAACTAATGTGGTGTGTAGCACACAATAACCTCTTGAAAGTGCATCAGATATTATATTATACAGGTAGGTCGATTGGGCGGCGGTTGATTCAAAGAACCGCCCAAGGAAATTTTGAGTAGAACGCACAATAACAGACTCGATTTGTACCAGCAAGATGGTACTGAAATTGAGTTTGAGTCCGAATGGGAATGGAATTTTTCAAATATTTTTTAATGTTGTCTTTACTAAAGGATCTTTATAATTTGGCCACCATTCGGTCAGAAGATGTCCGAATGAGAACCCCCAATCGGACAGAGATTTGAAGGCGTTCCATTCGTAGAAATTATGTTTTCAACGATTGCATTGGTCAAAAGTAAAAGTGCAACTTTTGCGAGTGAAGGTCGCGAACTTACGGTAAAAAAGGACGTAATTTATCGCGTTATTTATCCCCTTCAACCAGCGAAAAAAATGAAGTCGACAACGGTTCGAAGGGTTCATTTCGAAATCTTCGTCGGAGATGAACACTCGCAGCATGGCGCGCGGCCAGCAGGAGCAGCTCTCGATCGCCACCGTCGCCCACAAGCACGGAGACTCCCTGCCGCCGCCTTTGTCTGGCGAGCAGCAGGGCAGCGCTGTCGACGTGTTCGTCGAGTTCGAGCACTCGGTGGAGCAGAGCGACGGCCAGCACGAGAGCGGCCAGGAAGGCAAAGCGGCTGCCGTGGAGAGCGAGAAGGAGGCGTTGGATGCGGTCGAGGACATCACCAAACATCTGAACAAGATCTCGTTCGGCGGATCTCTGGGGAAAGTGGCCAAGATCACGACGTCCGTCGCCCTCAAGGCGCAATTGCCAAGCATCTGCAACGAAGTGTTCACTGTTCTGGGACCGTATAACCTCGAAGCCACGTATCAGAGGGCATTGGCGATGGAACTACGAGCGCGTGGGGTGCGTGTCACGTCCGAAGTGGAGATCCCTATCTGCTACAAAGGCCAGCGGATCGCCACGCGTCGCTTGGATCTGCATCTTCAGTTGGACAAACCCGTGATCCTCGAACTCAAGGCGGTGACCACGAAACTGACCTCGACGCATCTCAAGCAGCTCGAGTTCTACCTCACACACTTTGACGTGAGCGAAGGCTACCTCATCAACTTCCCGCACGTCACGGGGTTCCCAGACGACAACGGAGTCGTCTACGGTCAGGAAGTGCTGCAGCCTGAGGGCGGCGCTGGCGTCAGTGATCGCGTCACGCGCTCTTCCACCCCGCGCAAGGACGCACTCCCCGAGGTTATTCACGTCCACAAGGTGGCGGCTTTAGCGTGAGTGACGCGTCATTAAGAAGCGTCGCCGCCTTGAACGCGCTGTGCTATTGTGATATTTCCGCTGTATAACTCAATATTTGCCTCCACATTTGTTTACCCGCAATTTCGTGCCATCAGCGAATAACGTGCAACGAAATCTAGCAAAACCCACTTAACTGCTATCTCCGACTCGTTCGAGGTTTTATACTTCACAGCGCAGAGGTTTTCCAATCTTCGCGAGGTTTTTCCCCTGCCGCCGGTTCCCGAACACCAATTGCGTTCCGACCAGGCGAAGGCCAGCCAAAGCCGAAGGAGAGACGAGAGGAAGGAAGCTGCCATGAGCGCGTTATTCCCGGCGCCCGTGCGTTCGTACACGACCTTCGAGGACGGCTCCCCCACGGACGCGTCCTCCAGCGTGGCTCTCGCGCCTGTCTCAGCCTCCAGTTCGTCCTACAAGCCTCGCAATGTGCCTCGCTACCCCCTCCGTCTTCAGGAACAGTTCGTGCCGCGTCGAGCGGAAGATTTCGGCGACGGCGGCGCGTATCCGGAGCTGCACGTGGCTCAGTTCCCTCTCGGTCTGGGTAAGAAAGGCGGGGCTTCTCATAAAAGCAACACGCTGGCGTTGCAGGTGCGTGGGGAAGGCGGCGCCGTGAGTTACGACGCCGTCGTAACCCAGCAACATCGCGATAAGACCAAGGTTTACACCAAGTTCAGCGACATGGTGGAGAAGGACGGGCCGGCGTTGGCCATCCCCAGTAAAGAGGAGGAGCTGGAGACGGCCAGCCGCACCAAGGACGCGCTGCAAGTGCTGGTGCAAGGCCAAATGGCCAGCTCTCTGCCTGTTAACGTATCCCGTCAGAAGAGCGCGAAGGAGACGGCCAAGTACATCCGCTATACGCCGAACGACCAGGGGACGTCGGGCCAGCCCAAGCAGCGGATCATCCGCATGGTGGACGTGGCCAAAGACCCCATGGAGCCGCCCAAGTTCCAGCACACGAAGGCGGTTCGTGGACCGCCGTCGCCGCCGGTTCCGGTGCTGCATTCGCCGCCCAGGAAGCTCACAGTGGCAGATCAGCAGTCGTGGAAGATCCCGCCGTGCATTTCCAACTGGAAGAACTCGAAAGGTTTCACGATTGCGTTGGATAAGCGGCTGGCAGCGGATGGACGTGGCTTGCAGCAAGTGACGGTGAACGACAACTTTGCTAGTTTGTCGGAGGCGCTTGCGATTGCGGAAAGGAAGGCCAGAGAGGAGGTGAACATGCGATCCACGGTGCAGAAGAAGCTGGCCATGAAGCAGAAGGAGCAGAAGGAGAACGAGTTGCGCGAATTGGCGTCCAAGGCGCGGATGGAGCGCGCCGGCATCCGCCAGGACGACGACGAAGAGGAGGAAACGCAGTATCCTAGTCGACGTCGCCGCTCGTCCAGTGCTCATAGCGACCGAGGACGCGACCGCCATGATGATGAGGAGGACGACGATGCGGAAGGCCGACGAGAGCGTGATCGCATCCGTCGCGATCGCAAGAAAGAGCGTGAGCGCGAGATGCGCATGGAAAAACTAGGCAAGAAGGGCAAAATGGCTCGGGATGAAGACCGCGATGTGTCGGAGAAAATCGCGCTGGGTCAGTTGCAAGGCGCTGGGAAAGCGGGAGGCAGCGATGCCATGTTCGACTCGCGACTGTTTAATCAGTCACAAGGACTCAGCTCGGGTTTTGGCCAGGAAGATGACTACAGTGTGTACTCGAAGCCACTGGTGGACCGAGGCAAAGCCAGTGTGTATCGCCCCAAGGGCGAGGACGGCGCTTATGCGGATGCAGACAGGGACTACGAAGAGCTCAAGGGTGGTCACGCCAAACGTTTCAAGGCAGACAAGCAGTTCCGCGGCACGGAGGCGGTGGCTCAAAAAGGGGGTCGCGGTGGACCCGTGCAATTCTCCTACGATAACGTGAAGGACGAGGAGCAGCAAGCGGACGAGAAAGCTCGAGCTCCTGTGGTTCCCAAGCGCGAGACCCGCCGTTCGCCGTCGCGCTCGCCGCCTAAGGCGCGAGGTCGTGGGCGCTCGCCGTCTCGTTCGCCAGTTCCGGTTCGTGATCGCTCGGCTCCTCGTGGACGGAAGCGCTCGCCTTCGCGGTCGCCGTCGTACTCGCGGTCGCGTGGTCGTGCGCGCGCTCGCTCTCGGTCTCCGTCCTACTCGCGTGGACGTGGGAACCGTCGACGCTCGCCCTCCCGTTCGCCCTCGTACTCGCGCTCTCGTGATGATCGCGGACGCGCGCCAACGCGTCGGCGCTCGCCGTCCAGGTCGCCGTCCCGCTCTCGTGGCCGCGATGGCGACCGGAAGCGCCGTCGTCGCTCGCCCAGCGAGGACAGTGAGGACGATCCGTTTGGCTTGGATCAATTCTTGACGGACGCACGGAAGGGCGGGGACGACAAGCGCCGCTCGTCCAGTCGTGACCGCCGTCGCCATTAAGAACGCAACTGGAGATACGTGGCCAAAGTTTCAGACGAACAGCGGAGATTGTGAGTGACTCCGTCCATCTCGAGATTTCATTCCATTTCTAAAGCCAGCAGCGTGCAGTGTGGAGATTTCAGGAGAGGGCAACCGGATACAGTGCAAGCGAGCGAAGCAAGAAGGCCCCAATCGTGAGCCATTCACTGGCTAGAGACTTGCACTTGAGGGGAGGTACGTACGCGCGTCTGCACCTGCATGTTCCCCACCCAAAATAAACAAGCTACAACCCCGTTACTTGCTGACAGGAGCGTCTCACCTGAGCAACAAGCGCCATACATGAGCAAAGAAGGAAGCTGCTATTCCAATCGTGGGCGTGAAGCATAACGCTTTTGTCTGCCCGGCTCATTGTAACGGACAACAGACCTTGTGTCAAACGCCGTGTGTGAATCTCGTGCGGGTTTCCGATGGCTTGAAGGCGAGACTCCTGAAGATCAGAGCCGGTAGCCCCCGTCTCAAGTTCCTGAACCACCCATCGTGCCAGAAACGTCCTATCTGTGGCATCCTGGGCCTGCTTCCAGCTCTTGCCTCATAATCCGTCTCGACTCCTCCGCAACAAGCTTCCTCCCCAATAACCGACTCAATCCAGTCCCCAGAAGCGGCACCATGGGGTTCTTCGACGAGCAAGTGGGCGTGAAGGTGCCGCAGGTCACCGTCTTCTTCTGGGTCATCAAGGTGTTGGCCACCACCGTGGGCGAGACGTTCGCCGACTTCCTCAATGCGGACGCCGGTCTCGGCTTAGGCGGCACGTCTGGCGTCATGCTGGCCATCTTCCTCGTCGCGTTGGCCGTGCAACTGAAGCTCGACTTCTACTTTGCGCCGCTCTACTGGTTCGTCATCGTGGCTATCAGCACCGTCGGGACGCTGCTCACGGACAACCTCACGGACAACCTGAACGTCCCGCTGGCGATCACGACGCCCATCTTCTTCGTGCTGCTGCTGCTCGTGTTCTTCGCCTGGTATCGAGTCGAGAAGAGTCTGTCCATCCACAGCATTTACACGCGGCGTCGCGAAGCCTGGTACTGGCTGACAGTGCTCGTCACCTTCGCCTTGGGGACTGCGGCGGGGGATCTCGTCGGAGAGAAATTAAACCTTGGATACGGGTATTCACTGGTGCTTTTCGCAGGCTGCATTGTATTAGCGGGTCTGCTCTGGTGGTTCCATGTCATCAACGGAGTCTTCGGCTTCTGGGTGGTCTACATCCTGACTCGGCCGCTAGGAGCGTCACTCGGAGACTTGCTGTCGCAGAACCCGGCGGACTCGGTGGTCTCCGCCTCTGGCTCCGGTTCCGGCTCCGGTTTGGGCTCTAGTTCGGGATCTCAAATCGGCTCGCTGTCTGCCTCCGGGTCTGGATCCGTTGGAGAAGCCTTGCCGTCCGCCTGGAAAGCAGGCCTCGACCTGGGGACGACCGTGACGAGCATGATCTTCCTGGGACTCATCGCCGTGTTGGTGTTGTTCCTGACCATCACGAAGAAAGACAAGCTCAAGGTGGAGCCAGGAGAGGTGGACGCGGAAAGCGGCCAGGCTCATGGCGGTGTGTCATCGACCACCGCAAGCTACAAGGCGCAGTAGCCTTGCTAGTCCGCAGGAAGAGGCGTCCATTGTCGCTTCGAAGCTTCAACTTGCGATTGCACACGCAAAATAGCGTTTTCAATCTAAAAATCACATTTTCTTACTTTGGGTGAAAAATTGCGACAGCAAAAAGTGTAACCCCCATGTGTAACCGCTTGCCAACGCACTCTCATGGCTCCACAACCCAAGAATCCAGGCGGCAGAAGACGTCTCCGCCTCCGACAGCAGAGCTCGCGATGGACCAGATCAAGCTGGTGATCAGCGGCGCCGGCGACAAGGTGGCAGGCGCCGCCAGCGACGCCAGCAAGAAGATGACGAGCGCGGCCGCCGACGCCAGCAAGAAGCTGGCCAGCGCCACGGGCGACGGCAAGACGAAGAACGCGGACGCCGCCTCCAACGTGGACGCGCTGACCAGCACGTGCCCCAGTCTCAGCAAGAGGCAGCGGATGATCGGGTTCGCCTCGTGCTTCTGTCTCGGCTACATCGTCAGCTTCGGGGTACGCTTTGAAGCCCTTGCTGGCTTGTGGTTCTGCTCTTGCTGACGGGTGTCTGTGGGGTTTGATGCCGCATGGGTGCAGTCCACGTTCGCGTTGATTGCGGGCTCCGACAATGGCGCCAAGTTCGGCATCACGTACACGCTGGGGAACATCATCGCGCTGTGTGGGTCTGGGTTCCTGGTGGGTCCCAAGCAGCAGGTGAAGCTGATGATGAAGCCCGTGCGACGGGTGGCCACCTTCATCTACCTCATCATGATCGTCACCGTGTTTGCGGTCGCGCTGGCCGTACGTTTAACGCTCGGCTTAGTATCCAGCATCGCGCTATTTCGCAGATGAACTGAGTGACTCTGTGCTGTTATGATGGGTACGACAGGCCCCGCAGCTCGGTCTTGTGGTGCTTTTGCTGGTGTTCATCCAGTTCCTGGCCGCCGTCTGGTACGTGTCCTCACCTTCCAGATCCTTCGAGTATGCGGTGCACGAGGTGGTGGTGACTCTGACATGACTGTCGTATCGATCTCCCCAGGTACTCGGCGAGCTACATCCCGTACGGACGCAAGATGCTGGCAGGCATCGCCAAGAAGCTCTGCGGCAGCGCCGTCTAACCCTCGGACTCTGCAGCCTACGAAGCATCCGGTGCCTGCAGCCTCCGCTCGTCCTCCTGCCCTGCACAAGAGCCCAAGCCAGAAGGCGACCACGGACCAAACGGTCTTCCTCTGACATCCAATAGATGCTTCTGTGTTTATTTAGCTGAGGGTGTACACAAGAATGGCAACAGATGACCGGCTTGTCTCGGGTGGAGAAGGAGTCGGATACGGTGGACGTCGTGAGACGGCAGCGCATCGCTCCCCACCCATTGGACTCACTAGGCCAACTCATAAACAGCTCCTAGTTGCCGTAGTACGTGGAGTTGGTGTACACGATCTCGCTGTACTCCGCGGGGCAGTACGGGAACGTGGCGGCGTCGCTGGTGTCCGTGAACAGCGCCTTGCCCGTTGTATACGTCACGTACACACCCAGACACGAGCAGACGACGATGATGAAGCAGCCTGCGATCTTCTCGTACCAGGGAGTGCGGCCCCAGAAGACCTTGAGGTAGAAGAAGATGGGCAGGATGATGCAGGCGAGCGACACGCAGGACGCGCCCACGAAGTCCGAGAAGTCCATGAAGTGGTCCTTGAAGATGATGGCGAGGATCAGCAGGATCACCACCACGCAGATACGAAGCGTGACGTACTTGGCGATCACTACAGGTCCGCTGTGGTGGTACTCGGCCACCAGAGCTTCCGGGGACAGATCGTGCTCGGCGTCAAGCAGCGACGTGACCGATCGGCCGTGGGCGGTCGCGGTAGCTGTTGGGACCGTGGAGACCACGTCCTTCTCCGGTAGCAGCGAGTTCTGCGGCGTGCTGATGCCCTCGAACACGGCGGGGGACTCTTCATCCACCGGAAGCAGCTCTGGTCGCTTGTGCATGCCCAGAATGCCGCGCTCGGCGATGTAGAGCACGGGGTTGAGGATCACGGACATGGCGATGGTGATGTGCAGCTGCATGAACATGTAGGCCAGTACGACGGCGCCACGACTGGCGTTCAGGTCCAGTGCCGTGCCACCCACGGCAAACAGCAGGTTGCCTGGGATCTGGCAGCCCACGAAGGCGAAGGCCGTCTCTCCGATGATCAGGAACAGGCAGGCGGTGAAGGCCATGGTCACGGCCACAACGCGAGGCATACGCTCCGGCTGCGAGTGCT
>MBAC02006420.1:0-33621 GCA_001712635.2 Nothophytophthora sp. Chile5
CAGCTGCCACTTCCGAGCGATAGTCCTCGTGGATCAGGAATGACACAAGGTCGGCGCCCATGACCTCGCCCGGCCAGTACTCACTGATCTGGGCCGCCTTCTTGTTAAAGATCACCACGCAACCGTCAGTGTCCACGCCGAAGATGGGCGCATTAGCCGAATCCACAAGCTTGCTGTACTCCATTTCGCTTGCGTTGCGCTCCGTTATGTCTTGTCCGATAGCCACGATTCGTGTAGCCGTTGAGCCAGCCCCATCGTCGCCAACCTGCGGCGTCAGACTCAGCATTAGTTCCACGCGAGCGCCGCTGGCGGTCACCAGCGGAAGCTCGAACTCCGGCACAGCCGTGTTTGTTGAAGTGACACGCGCTAGCATCTCACCCACCAGCACGCGGAAGTCTTCGTGTACCATATCTAGCAGTGACGTGCCCATGACCTGGCCGATAGTGTAGCCCGTGAGAGCCTCAGCCTGAGGGTTCCAAAGCGTGATGCGGCCATCACGATCCATCATCACTATCGGAGCGTTGATCTGCTGTGCCACACTAGCGTATTGGGCACCCTGCAGTCGCCACAGTGTCACGTCCTGGCCAATGGCCAGTACACTGGAAACATCATTTTCATCCACGTCCACTGTCAAGTTCACGAGCAGCCGCACGTTGCGTCCCAGAGCAGGCGTGTTCAGCGAAATCTCCACATCGCGCACGGTGGTCTCCGCATCCGCCAAAGCCTGCTCCAACTTGGATGCCAGGTCGGACGCGTTCGGTGTCGCCACCAAGTCGGACAATGAGCGCCCCACGACGTCAGCGGGAGGCAACCCCGTGATCTCCGTCAGCTTCTGGTTCCAGAACGCCACGTGGCCCGTGAGGTCCAGCGCGAAGGCCGGCGCGTTCGCTTCGTCCAGAATGCGGTACAGTCGCGAGATGCCAGGGGGCGCGCACGTCAGCAGAGTCGCCGCCGATGCGAGGGCCGGCCGGCGCCTGTCCGCATTTGCTCCACAATTGCAGTTGGTATTGGGCCTAGTGCGTCGCGTCCTGGCACCAGGAGACGAAGCAGGCAGCTCTGTAGCCGTGGGACTCCCACTGCTAGCGGTGCTCCAGGTGGTTGCATCGCTGCCGAGGCTGCTGCTGCTGCGCCCCACGATCGCTTTCTCCGGTTGCTGGCGAGCTGCAGCGTGTTGCTTCAGAGGTTGAGTCACGTGACTCTCCTTGGTCTCCTTGGGGATGCTGGGCGTCTTGCTCGGATGTCCGCCCTCTGCTCGACTCGGCATCGCCGACGTGTCCATCAACGCGCTGGCGTGAGCGTGTCCTCGCTCCCTCCGTTAATTTCGTACGGAATCACTCCAAAGAGACGAAGGCGTTCGTTCTCCGCCTCCAAACGGACACTGTCCGGACGCTGTCGGATTGGATTGACGGCCTTCTGATCCGCTCGTCACTCAGGCGCGAGACGCGGCGCGAGGTCAAGAAAGAAACTTAAAGAAAATAGAAGAAGCGACGGACGCCAAAGGGTGCGGGAAGACAGTCAGACCGGCCCCGATGTCCCACGTCACGCTCACAAGCCACGAGCGGGGGCTGCGCGTCTGGGGAAGAAGGTTCGGCCGCGATCTGGAGCAGGAAGGGGCGCGTTCTCACGCTCACCCGCTCGGAGGTGGCTGCTGCTTGTTGCTTTGGTTGGCTTTTCTTGTCTGGGCACGGGCGGCCGAGCGCGCGGGGCGCCTTTCTCTATCCGAAGTGAGCGAGCTTGGCAAGGCACGGGCTCCTTTCGCGCAACCCGCACGCGGCGCTTTTAGTTTTCTTCTTTTCTTTCCATAGTTTTCCGTTTTTTGTTAGTTGGGCAAAGATACTCGCCAGAAATCCGCATGTCCACCGGCAAGATTTGCCGAAGCTGCTCAGATATTTAGACTTTCGAAAATTACTTACGGAAACCTACACTTTGAGTTCTCCAGCGATTGGACCACAGCCTCGCTTTGTTGCATTTCGCGTCGCCCTGTCTCCTTGGAGGAGCGTCCCAGCCCCATCTCTGCCATCCGTCTGTGGGCCCAGTTTCTACCAATCACAGCGCGTCATTTACTCTGACAAGCTTGATTCCAGCGTTAAATTGTGCCTCCCACCCCAGTCATAATCATGACTCATAATGGGCCAGAGCAAGAAACGCTAAAACGCAACATCCGATGCCCAAATGATGGCAAAAGATGGCTTCGCTGGAACAAGCAGTCCAGGTCTTGCATTTACTGTTAACAGTGCAGCCATTGGGAGAATAGGCTGAGCACACACTCTCACACGCAGATTTCGTCACATGACGCGTGTGACTCACATCTGGGTCAGCGCTAAGCGCCAAGTGACCAACGTTTACATGTAGTGATGGCCTTCAAATGCAATGACCGTTGATTCGCTCTGGCGAATGAACACGTAAACAAACGAGGATCTGATTAAGGATTGATTGGCTGGAACATGCAGTGCGGCCTGCTTCGCGGGCAGCCAGCAGGCGCACACCCATACGTGTTTCCCTCTTGGTGACCTTTCGGCTGAGAGTGTCCGCCAGGCCAGCACGTCAACACCCACAACAGGAGTGCGAACGTCTGCGAAGCTCATAGAACAGATGTGCAGACCACGTGTCAAGCTGACGCGGGTGCTTCCATGAATAAAAAAGTGCTCCATTCGTTAACCCCTTCCGTCCTGAGGGAAACTCCTTATTTCTCGCTTTCTTTCTGTCTGAACGTCTTGTCCCGCTTGTTCACATCCATCGTTAGCTCCTTCCATTTCTCCTTTTTGTTTCTCTTCCGTTCGCCCAATTGCTTGGCGACTCGCTCACCCCTTCGCTTCTTCTGTCGGGCTTCAAATTCCAGTCACGCACATCAAACTCGCTGGTACCAGTCAGCAACAGCATTGTAGCAGCAAGTCGCGTCTCCAGACTTCTCGGTTCCGCGCCTCCTCATGGCGAGATGCGAGGCGAGTACGCTAGAAGACGCACGGCCACGCAACCTGTGCCGATGCAATGACCCGCCAGCGGGGGCGTACAGCAACAAAAAAGCCTTGGGTCTCTAACAGCATCCACTGCCTCCGCTCTTCTCCGTCTTGGCGTCCAGCTTCCGCCCGCGGCTGCGCGGCGCCGTATTGGACAAGAGCGCGGGGTTTTCCAAGATCTGCAAGCCATATCCGACAGATCGTAGAGGTTAGTAGTGAGCAGAAGCTTGAATCGAACGAGAGCAACCAGCAATACGGTGGCGGCTTCCGAACCTTTTGAACTACTTCGTTGAAGACTTGTTGGATGCCAATCTTGGTCTTCGCGCTGCTTTCCACGAACAGCATGCCTTTAGATCGCGCCCAATCCTCCGCCTCCCGACGGCTGACAACCCGTTCCTGAGAACAACACGTATCAGTCAGTCAATGGGTTCTTGCTCTCACTAACCTCTTCGCACCAATTGTCACGAGGTCATTGTCGTACCTTGTCGATTTTGTTGCCAACAAGGAGCTTCACCACATCGCGTCCACCAGCCGGGCTATACACCTCCACTTCCTGCAGCCACAGGTCCAGGTTCTCGAACGTATCTCGTCGTGCAACATCGTACACTGCCGCCAAGTAAGAAACAATACCACACATGTGTGAGAGACCCACAACTAGAATCGCAGCTAGAGTTGTGCCTTCCTGTTCGACAGGCGCTTCCCTCCTTCCTTACCCAGCACGATCCCCTGCGCGCCTCTATAGTACGAGCTGGTCAGCGTGCGGAAGCGCTCCTGGCCCGCGGTGTCCCAAATCGTCATTTTGATCTTCTTGCCGTCCACCTGCATCATCTTCACCTTGAAATCCACACCTGGTTCCCCCCACCACGCGCAGCTCAAAATTCAGTCTGTATCCACAGTCGACGTCGCCACGGCGATCAGCCCATTCGCTTACCGATGGTGCTCTGCAGGTTGTCGTCGAACGTGTCGTCCGTGAACCGAAGCAACATGCTGTGTTGGACACATGAACAGTAGTAGGAAGTCAGCATATTTTGCCCGTGAACGAACCTACTGCCATTCTACTGCCCGAGTTCGCGCGCGATACACACCTGCTCTTCCCGACGCCCGCATCTCCAATGAGCAGGAGCTTGAACAAGTGGTCGTAGCCGTCCATATTGTCCTGCAGCAGTCGCCAGGTCCGTCCCGGATCCCACCCACATCAGGCACAGATACATGTAGAGCACACTTCGTTAGCGATCGTCCCCACGCCATCAGAGGCCGCCACAGACCCTCGACATGAAGCCAACACGCCCCATTCCCCCCCCTCCAATACAACACGCCAAGCAGACACAGGACAATAACACTACGATCAGCAGACGGAACGGCAGACGCGCGTACCTGCTTGTAGTCTGGCGGACAGGGCAGCGCGCTTGAGCTTTAGAAGGCGCGAAGGCCGGAGCGGGAGCGGGAGCGCGAAGGAAGCTGATAAGGAAGGCACACACCGCCTTCGTTCTTTGTCTGCGTCGAGCCCGTTCTTCTTTTGTTTTTTGTTGTGAGTTGGAGTCCTCAGAACCTCAAAACTGAGGTTATTTTAGAACGGTAAAAGGGGTGTGTTCCAAAAGTTTCAGTCCACTGCAGAAACAACTCTTGTAAAGGTTACTGCTACACGTACAAAAAGCAGTTCATGTAAAGTTTACAGCAACATGTTGTTACTTTTTTTAATTGGGGTTCAGATTGCGCGCCGGAGCCGTGCGTGACAAAGGTGTCGTCAATAGTGTTGGATTCCAGAACACATTCGCCGTGGGTGTTTTGCCTCATCAACCAGTCCACATCTATACTTCGCAAAGGTTAGTGTTATTCCTGGGCACCCTGCGCCTGACCGAAGAGCTCCTTCACACTTTGCATCACGGCTTCGAAGGTGCCAGAGGAGCGATCCTTCAAGCCGATTGCCGCCAGCACGGGCAGCCCCACAGGCGCGCTAAGCATCATCGCAGTAGCAAGGACATGAACTTGCATCAGTCCTATGAAATCCTCATGCCATTGAAAAGCGGTTCGTGTGTAGGACATACCCAAAGTGCTCCAGGAACTGTCGAGCGTACACGAGAAGGAGTGGATCGTCTCGGCGTCCGAGGCGGACGTGGATATCAGGTTGGAACTTGCCGCTATTGGAGTCCTTTTGGTGCGCTTCCAGCTGTGCCGCACGCAATCACATACACCAAGAGAGGCAACGCCGCCACTCGTTAGTCGCGTCATCCGAACGATTCACCCCGAAGTCATATGGCGTGCGTTCAACGCAAGTTTGTCGGCGCTAGATGACTTATAGCAACTCTAGCATACCAGTGTGCCAAACGTGCCCAACTGAGTCACCACGATGAAGACGCGGTCTGCGAAGATCGTCACGGCAAGGTCGGTCGGGATTCCATTGATTTCCTGCGCAAGAAATGCCCAGACGAAACGCGTTACTTCGCAGCAAAATCAGTCCCCAACAGACTAAACGACAACGGCAGCACCACACAAACGCGCGGGCTTAGCGCCTGACGCCTATTTGTGTCCGCACCTTTCGAGCGTTCCTGGTGTGCAGCGCCGCCGGTGCCGATGCCGATGCCGCTTCCGACATTCTTGCTGATTCACCAGCCAGGACTGTCAATCGTGCTTGGTGTGGTTGACCGTGCCACATTAACTCGTACTTAGTAGGGTTGATTCAATGAAAACCCAGCAATAACAAAGTCCGCGGCTGCTTGACGTGCCTCTTGTGTGCTGCTTCTTGTGAACGGGACTTGTGGTCAGGCAGGCTATTGCCCGTCATTGCCTCGATAGCCTCACAATTACTAGTACACATTACATATAGTTAATAACTGTTTGCTTGTGTCTTGCAGCTCGAAGCACAGCTGTGGTTTTATCGGTCGACACCTTCCTTGTCTTCCACGCCCTCCCAATGGGAGCTCGTCGTGTGCGACGGGCGAATCTGAGCAGCAGTCACGTGCTCTACAGCCTACAGATGCCTAATACGTCCTGCCTTCGCGTGCGGTCGGGTTTCGCAAGATATGTCCTAAGGGGAACAATGCTCATCGTGCTACACAAATGACCAGATCACCACTGCAGCCATCTATCTCCTCGCGTAGACGTCGGAACAACGAGTGCGATAGATGAAACCTTCCAGAATCCCTCGAATGTCCAGCACACACGCTCGCACATCAATCAATGCGCAAGCATCCCTCCTTGTTGGAGCTTCCCGATGCTAACGACCGTCCTCTTGTGACGCGATGCAGCTTGTGCATGAATTGCAGGACACGAAACCGACCAACCCACGTTGAAGTTTGACGACGACGCGTGCACACTCCATCTGCTCAATGCATTCGGCTCTTTCTCCATCGAGTCAACTGGGAACTTCAACAGGGCCAGACCAATGTTGCAGGGCACAGCTGGTACCCAGCCTGCACAGTTAACGCAGCGTTTCTTCACGACAAGCCTTGCTTGAGCAGAGTCGCTTGGAGGTTTGCCGTAGCGCCGGTGTCGCTGTGGAGCGGCGGGCGACCCTTATTCGGCTCAACCCTTCCACAAGATCCTTCTCTTCCCACTCTCAACGGCCCCGTTTCCTCCTTTGGGTCTTTGGGTTCCCGCAGCCGTCTGCGAGTCGCGTTTGATTGGTGGGAAATTAAACGGTAGCCAATCGCATGCGCAGATTTTATTTTGGGTCTGCGAGCCATACGTAAGTTTGGCTGTGTCACGGTTGAAGTTGAAGCCTCGCACGAAAATGTTCGATTTGTGCCGGTCTTTCTTTCTGCGCTTTTTAACAAACAGAGCGCTCTCCCTTGGGAGACGTTGGCCTGGATCCCGTTGGTTGGGCAGCAGCGCCAGCAGCAGTCTCCAGAGGCAATCAGTTTGAACTTTGCCGGCTCATACTCAAGCCTCTTCAAGTCCGATCAAGCAACGCTCAAGCAAGCCAAGTTCCAGTCCAGCCAGTGAACATGACCAAGTCGGCCTCAATCGACGCTGGTGAGTCGTGGGTTGCGTTGCTGTGTTGATCTGTATGTGGAGCATGCGCTGATGCCTGGGGTTACCGTTTGATTCTGTAGAAGCCTCGACCAAGTTGGAGTGCCTCGAAATCTTCCGAGCCCTGAAGAATAAGGACGAGCTCTCGAGCTCGTGCAAGGAGATCATGCAGATGATCACAGCCAAAGACAAGGGCGTGATGGAGAACGAGCCGCTCAATACGTACGGCGGCAGTCGAACGCGCGGTGGCATCAGCCACGCGGCGCTGCAGCGTCGCTACACCGGCAAGATGTCAGGCGTGAAGCTCTCCGGGTAATCGAGCGCCTTGGAGCGAGCAAGCAGCTGTTGGTGTTTCGCGTGCGTCTCCACATTGTCAAGTATTCGCGCATGCGAAGGTAAGGACGGAGGAGATGGAGAATGGCACAAGACTTTGATTGTGCCTCGATCCTTCCGCAGGAAAGAATGTATTTTGAACACGAGGGTGTAAGCACGTCGTGGCGATCGCTCGACAGGAGAAGATATGTAAAGTATACTCTCGTCCAACAGTCTCGTTTTTTGTTTGCCAAATTGAGGGACTCACCCACTCATACCCATTTAACCCATCGGGTGATTGGGTTTTACATTCCCAATCGATGGTTGGTGGGTTTATGACCCGCCTGGCGGGTTTGAAATGACTGGCCCGTCAACCCATATTTTCTCCTGCCAGCCATCCGTCGAACGAGCTCCGCTGACCAGCATCAGAGACAGCAGTAGCAGCATGGAGCTGCTCTTGCGTCGAGCCGCGGCGGCGCGGCCTGTATCGCAGAGCCGCGTGCTGGTGGCGTCCTACCGCACCAAGCGGAACCAGGCGAAGCGTGCGGCCGAGCGCGTCGGAAGCGCCTCTGCTGACAGTAGCAACAACAGGAAGGAGTGGAAGGAGCGCCGCGACGACGGCGGTCGCAGCCGCCATGACAAAGGTTTCAACAGCCGCGATGGTGATGGCAGTCGCAGAAACAATGCCAAAGGTTTCAGCAGCCGTGACGGTGGCCGGCAGCGTGGCGACGATCGACGTGACGGTCGTGGCGACGGGCGTGGTGGGCCGTCGCAGCAGTTCCGAGGCGATGGCAACTCGCAGCGCGGCGCCAGCCACCAGGCGCGGGAGCGTGGACGAGTGCAGCACGAGGGTCGAGGGCGTGACACGCACGAGCCGCCTCATTTCCCGTCGGTGGCCGAGATCGAGGACGAGTGGACCAGTATGCGCAGCCGCACGCAGGTCGTCCCGCCGCCGGTGCTGCCGGCTCGTATGCGAAAGGAGATCGAGAACACCAGGCGCATGCGGCGCCTGGGACTCCTGCCGGAGGGAGACGAGGACGAAGTCGACCTGCGCAAAAGTGGTGGGTTCACGGGTCGACGCGAACGCGAGCGGGAGGCACCGACCCAACCGCTGAGCTTTCGTGATGGTCGGACTGCCAAACGCGAGCCGGAGCAACCGCGGTCCGAAGGCTCGCGCCGTGTGCCTGCGAGACGCCCAGTGTCCATGAAGGCGAAGCAGTTCACCAACATCCAGCCGGCACCCGACAATGTGGTGGACCGCGAGTTCATGATCCCGGACGAGCCGGAGGAGCCCAAGGCGCTGGACCTTGCGGTCATCGGACGCCCGAACGCCGGCAAGTCCTCGATCATGAACGGTTTGCTGGACGTGACGATCTCGGCGGTCTCGGCCAAGTACAACACGACGCGTGACCGCGTGCTGGGCATCCTGACCCAAGGCGATGCGCAGCTGGCGTTCTACGACACCCCAGGGCTCATCAAGCCCAAGGAGAGCCACGCATACGTGCAATCACTGGTGACGACGGCAGCGGAGACCGTGCAGAGCGTGGACATGTCGTTGCTGGTCGTGGACTCGGTGAAACGTTTAGATGAAGCGGCGCTGGAGGCGCTGGAGAAAGTGCTGACGACTTCAGCCCAGGTGTCGTCGCCTACAATGCTGGTAATGAACAAGTGCGACCTCGTGGGCAAGCGCGAGGAGCTCAACTTGGAGATGAAGATCAAGGAGCTGTCGCAGATGATCGAGGAGATCTACAGCAAGCACTACGACCCCGAAGGAACGTCCGTGGGCGTGGAGCCACTCGCCTACATCGGCGAGAACAGCATGAAAGTGTCGGCCACGAAGGGCCGCGGCATGCAGCACCTCAAGCAGACGCTGCTCTCGCTTGCAGTCGACCGGCCGTGGAACTACCACTCGTCCATGCACTCGGACCAGTCCGATCTGGATCTGGTGACGGAGATCATCCGTGAGAAGCTCTTCCGTCGCTTCAACAAGGAGCTGCCGTACAGCTTCGAGCAGGAGAACACTGGCTGGACCAAGTTCAAAGACAGGAGTCTTCGCATTGACCAAGATATCTTTGTACGTGACCTGCTTCACTCGACTGACGATATGAGTGCTAACCCTCCCCTTTGTATGTTTAAATGAATGCGTAGGTGCCTGCTGCTCGTATTCACAAGATGGTGATCGGCCACAACGGCGACACGATCCGCTCGGTGGGTATCGCGGCCCGGGAAGATATCGAGGCGTTGCTCAAGCGCCCTGTGCACTTGTATCTCAACGTCCGCGTTCGCTAGTAGCTCCTCTTCGCAACTCTTTGGGCAGGCAGAGCAGAACAAGAGAGGGGAACCTCGGCAGACCATAGATAACATGCGAAAGCTTCCATACCTCAGTCGTCACCAGCCACCCACGGCGTTCATCGCTTCGTATCGCTCTTGCCACCAGTGTCACCCAAACATGTCATCCAGCCGGAGTGGGTTGTCACGAAAAACCCATTGTGACTCTCGAAAGATGTGGGCAGTACGAGCAGGCGCCATTTGCGAACTTTCTGGAAAGCGAAATCGACGCGGTGCGATGGAGTTCAAGTTCGAGGGCAACGCGCTGTTCGTGGAGGAGGCCTACCTCGAGGCGGCGGCCTGCTACACGCGCGCGCTGGAGGCGCAGCCGCAGGATGCAGACGCGCTCTCCAAACGTGCAGCGGCTTATCTCAAGCTGCACAAGCTGCAGGAGGCCGCGGCCGACGCGTCTCGCGCCGCGGAACTGGACGCCTCGCTGCACATGGCGCACTTGCGCCAAGGGTGCGTTCACGTGGCATTTCCTTTCGCTTTCTCTGTAGAAACGAGTTCAAATGATGGTACCATTCTGTGTGAATGGCGTGGTGCTACAGCATCGCGCAGTTTGAGCTGGAGCAGTATGTGGAAGCCAAGCGGGCGTTCCAGCGCGGCAAGCAAGCGGCGCCCAAGGCCAACGAGGCCCTAGCCAAGCGCTTTCTGACTTGGCTGCGAAAGTGCGACGCAGAATTGGACAGTACGTTCTGTTGGATTCCCAAAACGTCTCGCTTCGTCAAGATCGGACTCGTAGATGAATTCATTGTGATGCATTGATACGGCAGGTGACGACGAAGTGGAGCTGGTTCTGCCCGATGAGACGCCGTCAATTCCAACGCCAAGCAACCAAAGTGTCGCTATAGTCGCGCCGCTCCCGACGAACTCAACGATTCGGTAAGAGAACAACCCCGAAGGTTGCTTTGACTCGACAATTGTATGCTGACGTCCCTCATATCTATCTGCTGCTTGCTGTATGTGGGGATTAGTCATGAATGGTATCAGTCAGGTACCCACGTGACCATCTCAATCCTTCAGAAGAAGCTTGGGCAGGACGATGTGGAGGTCTCCATCGCCCCCAAGATGCTCCGCGTTCGCGTGAAAGTGGATGGCGAATTCATTGGCGCCTTCGACAAGCCGCTCTTCGACGAGGTGGTGCCAGCGGAGTGCTCGTGGAAAGTTTTGGGCACCAAAGTGGAGCTGAAGCTCAAGAAGAAGGGCAACGGCACGCACTGGGACCAACTGGAGGAGGCCGTGTTCCAGACGGCGACTCAGGTCGTCACTGGCCCTGCCGCCGTGTTCGAAGAGAAGCCCCAGAGCGTGCCGCGTCCGTACGCGAGCAGCCGCAACTGGGACCAGATCGAGAAGGTGATCGGCGAAGAGCTGGAAGCCGAGAAGCCCGAGGGCGAGGAGGCCATGCAGAAACTCTTCCGCGATATTTATGCGAAAGCTGACGACAACACGCGCAAGGCCATGAACAAGTCCTTCGTACGTGCTTATTCGGTTTGGTCATTGCGTGCTGTCGATGCGGATCTAACAGTTGTGGGTGCTTCTGAATGTATATCTATCCCTTTCGCAGCAAACGTCGGGTGGCACCGTGCTGTCCACCAATTGGAAGGAAGTGGCCAGCAAGGACTACGAGACCGAGCGCACCGCGCCTTCCGGCATGGAGTGGAAGAAATGGGGCTGAGCTACGACCAGCTACGAGGACACCATGGTCGCTCAGTATAATAACTAATCACGTCCAGTGCTGTGCAAGCCCTGTGCAACTTTAGTGCAATCGCGACCGTTTCTATATGTCAACCCTCCCCCTTTATGGCATATTTCCCCTAATTGGCGTTGGGATGACATAACGCGCATTTTCAAAATCAAAATCAAAAATCAACGGAGGGAAATTTCAATTCTAATTCGTCCCGAAGGAGGTGATGTCGACCCCAGCCGCCGGCAAGGGCCGACTCGCGGCGGCGGGGGCCAGCGACGCCAGCAGCAGCAGCGTCACCAGCAGCAGCAGCGACTCCTCCACGTCTCCTGGCTCGACGCAGTCTCCTCCTTTCGCCGCGAAGAAGAAGGGGCCGGCGGCGCCGCGTCCGCCCCCACGGTCGACGCCATTGCCCGCACCATCGACGCCGCGGCCGCGGCCGCCAGCGACTCCATCGCCTCCGTCCAATTTGCCGCCGCGACGGCCATCTGTGGCACCTGTGGGACGGCAGGCGGCCATCCACGCCACGCCCACGGCCCCCAGAAGGAAGCGCAAGGCCACGCCGCCCCGCAAACGCCCCGTGGCCCCGGCAACCACAACACCCGCCAAGAAGAGAACACGGCCGGGCGAGGTCGCGCTGCGTGAGATCCGCCTGCTACAGCGCTCCACGAAGCTGCTGCTGCGCAAGCTGCCGTTCGCTCGAGTCGTGCGCGAGATCCAGACGGAATTCACGGGCGTGGGCTACCGCTGGCAGGCGGAGGCGCTGCTCGCGCTCCAAGAGGCGACGGAGACGTATCTCGTCCGCACCTTCGAGGACGCGTACGTGTTGCTGTTGTGGGTGCTTGAGCGGTGGACAGATTGCGAATCGCATAGCGGGGAGACTGACTGCGCTGGTATGGTGGTTGTGGTTTGCTTGTAGGAACTTGTGCGCGATTCACGGCAAGCGGGTGACGCTGCAGGTGAAGGACATCCAGCTGTCTCTGCGGATTCGAGGCATCCGACCGACGGCCTCGTGAACCACAGGGAGATGGAGATTCTGCATGCAGGAGGCGGACAGAGACACAAAACACGTCGAGATGGGAGGCCTCCTGCTTCATTTTTTCTGTTGTTTCTTTGCTTTAATGCGTCGTGTTCATACTGCAGCACCTGGCTTTTTGCCCTCACTGAGGCACCGAGGACTCTTCCGTGCTTTCTCCATTGCAAGTGGGAGTGACTTGCTGCAAGCCTGGGCTTGTCAAGCGTCGTGACAAGTGCAGAAGGTAAGCAACTGTGGTCTGCACGGCTCAGGGAATGGCAGAAACCGCTATCAAGGGACACCTTACTCAATGAAGCAAGAAGCCACTCATGGGAGGAACATCGGCATCTCCTTGAAGTTCTTAATCACGTTCATGGCGACCTCGAAGGTGCTATATTTCGACGCCACTATGCGCCACGAGTCGTGTGGTCCACGACAAGCCAACAAGGTGGCCGGCTTTTGAGCGAAGTCTATCTCCAAGCAAAGAGAAGCCTTCAGGTATTATGCCATCGCGTTCGATCGCGTTTCCTGTCCTTGGCCTGCTGCAGCACCAGCGCCGTCGATGCTGTCGCTGATCAAGGCCGGACTCGCTAACGGCACCGACGCGATACTCGATGGCGAACCTGGCCACGCGTCGGTTCCTTTGAAGCGACTCTGAAGTTTCTGCAGCGAGGCTCGCGGCTTCAGAGGCTTTGAGAACGTAAAGCCCCCAAGACGGGCCTTCGCAATTTTCCTGCCGATCACAGCCATCGTCCCCACGCACTATCGAGACGTATGCATATGCCGGACAGCACAAGTTCGCTTAGATACAGATCTGCAGACGGTGTTTTGCCTCTTGAGAGGGAGAAAGCGCGCACTTACCAGCGAGTGGCCGCGACGTTGAGGACAATAATGGTCGCATGCTTTCAGCCCGGACGTACATCTGAAGAGTACGCATCAATATTGGGGCCCCCGAATGCGTCAGTTGATTCCAACCAGAGTGCACGGAACAATGCAAACCCATTCACTTACTCGTTGGTGTCGAAGAGTTTCTTGGTCGCCTGCTTCCATTCGTCAACGATCGCTCTCGCATCTCGCGCGTTGGGCATCGGTCCGAGCTTGATCGCCACCTCGTAGTCGCTTTCCGGGTCCAGGAACTGATAGTCTTGGAACAGCTCCTGTAACCCCAGCGAACAAAACGACGCCAACAAGACATTGATACGTCTCCCCTAGTATAGAAATTGCAAGCCAGGAGCTTCGCAGATTGCGAGGCATCCATACCTGCTCGTTGCTCATCTGGTCTTCGAACTTATTGCCTGGTTCCCGCTCCCATATCCGCTTGGCCTTTATGTAAGGAGGCAGAACAGACGAGCAGGTACCCGAGACGAATGCCTTCATGTTGGTCGCATCCTTCTCCTCGTACTCACGATCTGCCACATCAAAAATGAAGAAGCAAAAGCGTAAGTAAACATGCAGTAGGCCTCTTAGCATTGCGTTTCGATAAATCGGCGCACCCAGTAGGATCTGTCGATTTTTCGGATCGTATTCGACGGCGAAATACTCCGTCGAGCCGATCGCGAGGCGATCTCCCAAGGGGAAACACGTGGCCACATCCTCCGAGCAGGTCACCACTTTGCTGTCTTTCGTCACGGTGAGGGTGCCGGGGAATGTGTGTGTCGAGGCTTTGAACAGCACCGCATAATACCACACTTGACGGGTATTGGCCACATTCTGGTCGGCATAATACAACGGGGAGCGAGGGTCCGTTGCAAATGATATGGAGGAGGAGGTCGACAGCTTTCGCGGTGGGGGAACAACCAGAGCGGTGGCAGGAGCGTCCGTCATAGGTGCGTCTGCGCTCCCCGGGGATGCAGGTACCGGGGCCACATCCCCAGCCTCTGTCTTCACCGCTATGTTTGCTTCCGCTGAGGAGTTGACAGACTCGGCCATCTTCACCTTTAAACACTGAATCATCTTGATCAGCGCGCCGATCCAGGTCGGACCCGCGAGAGCTTCCGTGGTCAGCGCGGGAGCGATCAGCGAGAGTGCGTATCCATCCACCTCGACCTTGAGTTCGTTAATGAACGTTGGATCCCAGTAGATCGTATCCTGGAACAGAGTGTCGAGTCGAGCCACTTGGCAGATGGAGTCATCAAACAGCAAAGGCACCCGCTCTCTCAAGAGTTGATCAAACGGCACACAGTCTTCATACTTGGCTGTGGGGACAATAGCCAGGGGCCACATCAGTCGTAAAGCTGGAATGAATCCTCTCTTCTGTAACAGGAAGGACTAGCGGGCGAGGAACGTACCATCCAGCAGAACGTTCGCCAATGCCGTAGTCTGTCTCGAGAATGCGCTGCCGTGCTGCGGCAGGATGAACCGGTTCAACTGCTTAAGGAACAGCGCCGACGCAATGGCTTTCTGTTGTACAGACACGCCAATACGTTAGAACGGCTTGCATTCTTCTGTTCACCCCAGCGACCAGCCAACACGTGGTGTTGGGCCATAAAGTAGCTGCCTCTTCTCCGTTAAGCTTACATGGGGTGTGATGTCCCTCGATCTGGAGATGGTATCTGGCCAAACAAGTGAAAGCAAGCACAAAGGTCGGTCAGCAGACGAAACCACGATACTGAGCATGCATTACTCGTACTCCGCGCTGCCGCTTGCTCTACTTGCGTCAGCATTTGAACCACAGCCTCTGGCGGCCGCGATAGCGTTCGCACGAGTGAGAGCGCCGTGAGGCCTGATCGATCTTGTGCTGTCGGGTCGCAGCCTCTGTCAAGCAGTGCCTGGATCACCTGCATCCAAAGTGCCACGCCACGATTCTTAAACCCACGCCCACCCATTACAGAAACTGACGGCTCTATACACACTGGCGATCGAGGGAGAGGCTGTACACGCTGCCCGACCTACCTACCTCCAGATATCCGCCCATGGCTGCAACATGCAGTGGCGTCCGGCCAAACTATCAGTCCAACAAAACGAGCAGATACGATTCCATAATGACTCTGCTACCCCAGCAATAGCAGCCCCCAAGTTCTGCAGCAAGATCGGGATGAGAGCTTACCGCATCGCGGACATTCGGGTCGAAGCCGACGCGATCGACGAGCAGGCGCACGAGCTGCAGCTTGAGTTTCGGTAGTGCCATGGACACGTCGACCGCCACGTGGAGCAGCGTGGCGCCCGCCTCATTGCGCAGCGTACGCAGATCCAGTTTCCAGTGCCTGAGCCCGTCGCGCGTGGCGATGGAGCCCGTATCCAGCCATTTAGCCAAGGCGGCGTGTTTGCCGGCGCTCGCCTGGTCGAACAATGCGTGGAGCACCCCGTTGGCTGTGCTCTTGGCCGCGGCGTATTGCATGGCCTGCTTGAAAATCTGGTCCTCGTCCTCGCGCCGAGTCACGACCGAGAGAAGCTGCGTCTTTAGCTGCGCCACCTGAGCCTGCAAGATCTCCACCTGTCTGCGGCTCGAGGAATCCGCACTTTGCGAAGGCGAAACACCTGCCACCTCGCTGTTACTGTTCAAGGCACCTCCACCTCCGCCTAGCAGTTGTCGGGATGAGATTTCCATGTTCTCCAGCCGCCACGTGGCCTCGCCCAGCATATCCATCAGCGAGCGCTGCGGGTTGCGCCCCTCGCTGGAGGCCAAGGCGCGCGCAGCGTCGTCCTTCTCCATGTTGCCCTTCATCTCGCTTCTGTGCATCCACAAACTCGAAATAGTGACTGAGTTTCTATTTGGCGCTCGGATTTCTAAAGTAGGGTTACACTGCAAGCAGTGGAAGTTTTCAAGGGTCGTCCATGCCCAAACGTTGAGGTCGAAGGAAGCGCAGCATGTCGAGGCGGCGCATGAGCGATGGGACGGCCGAGAGGCTTAACGCTCTCCTAGGCGGCACCGCTAGTGCCATTGGGACCGACGGGGGCAACAACAATGAGCAGGAGAGTCGACCCAGTGCGCTTCGCATCAAGATCATCTCCATGGGCGAGAGCGGCGTGGGGAAAAGCTGCGTGATCAAGCGCTACTGCGAAGAAAAGTTCGTGAGCAAGTACATCTCGACTATCGGCATCGACTACGGCGTGAAGCCTGTGCAGGTGAACGGCTCCGAGGTGCGCGTGAACTTCTGGGATCTTTCGGGGCTGCCCGAGTTCTTGGAAGTGCGCAACGAGTTCTATAAGGACACTCAGGGAGGCATTCTCATGTTCGACGTGTCTTCGCGGCGGAGCTTCGAGGCGCTGGATGCCTGGTTACGCGAAGCTGCCAAGTTCGGCGCGGGCAAGTTCCCGTGTATCCTCTGCGGGAACAAGGTGGACCGGCCGCGCGTCGTCTCGGAGGACGAGGCTAGGGCGTATGCGCTGGCCAAGGGGTACGAGTACTTCGAGACGTCGGCGTGCACCGGCGTGAGCATTAGCGAGGCCTTCCACTCGCTCTTCGAGACGGTCGTCAAGCATGTGACTCGGTGATATATTGGGCATGTGTAAATGCTGGGAAATAAAGGTTGAAAAGGGGGCATTTGCCGAGGAATCGCCGACCTCGCTCAGTAGAGGTAGACGCTGTACGCAGTTGTCACACAGAACAAGCTGTCCTGTAGGATGCAATCAAGCCAAAAGGTCAGTGAAAGCTGGTGTCACATGCAGTCAGCTTGCGTATCGGAGGGTGGTGTACGTACGTTGGAATAGGTCTCCGAGGCGTAGCAGTCCGTCTCGGCATCCCAGAAGCATCGACACCCCATCCTGACAGGATTAGCAGGCAGATCGGGGGTTAGTTGCAGCAATGCATCTTGCCACCTTATAAAGACAGAATGCTGGGCACCTGACGCCTTCGCCTCGCTGTTCGCCAATCACGACTTGCACCACGTACTTGAACCGAGGGAAGTTGCACTCTGGTAAAGCACAAGAAGCCGGTGTCAACAAACCAGCACATCCACCGAATGCATTGCTACGGTCCACCCCTCCGCTTTGTGACAGTGTGGGCAACCTTTAAGCTGCAGCTTGACAGCATCCGCGATCTCCTTCGTCAGCGTCGACGCTCGGTCGGATTGGTAGATGGCGTTGGCCAGCTTGTCCTGCAGCACCTGATTGATCACTTGCTTCATTTTGGTCGTCGTTGGTCTGTGCGGATCCCCAGCAACAGCTCACATAAGCGTAAGCAGACCATTCAATGCCACGATATACAGGCTATACAGACGGATGCAACTCCACCGCTATGCCATAACTCACTTGCTCTTCGGGTTGAGCCGAAGAGCCCCGGCTCCTTCCTTCTGTAGCGGAGGCGCAGGCATCCCGTAAGCAAGCAAGTGCTGGAGCGACTGCAATTGCTGCGATGCGCGTCCGACTCTTAGAGCGAGCAAGAGAGGGGAGAGGTGAAGGCGCTCCATTGAGCTGCTCGGGTCGCGATCCGGCCGCGACCTTTCGTGATCACTCGTCAATGATTGGCTGACAACCCCTATTTCCGACAGGTGATTGGTGCAAAAAAGACAAGCATCAGGTCACTCTTTCCATTCAAGATCGAGCGCTGTCACTCTTTCGAGGGGAATGCTTCCATTGCCTGACCACAATGCCGGAAGCTGCGACAGCCATGGCGGACGACGGCATCTTGGTGTGTCTTCTCTGCGAGCAGCTCATGCCCGCGGCGCCCACCGAGCGCTGTTTGACGGACTGCTCGCACGAGTTCTGTCTGTCCTGCATGTGTCGCCAGCTGGCGGTGCGTAAGAACCGCTGTCCGGCCTGCCATTCGCACATTAAAAAAGTGCATCAGTTGCTGGAGACGTCGCCTTCTTCAGCTCCAGAGACGCCCAAGCCCGCGTTCGTGCGCTACTGCAACGCTACATACGTGTTAAACGTGTCCATCTGGGCGGTAGACGATCCGGCGCGCGTCTTGGCGTCGCTCTTCAACCTGTAAGCGTCCTCCGTTCCCCATATGTACTGCTGTGGACTCTCCTAACATGAGTTTCTGGTGGATGGGAGGGCGTTCGTAGTGAACACGCGCGATTGATTCATCAAGGCAAACTGCTCAAGAGGGGTGATGTGTGGCCTGGGACGGTGGTGCAGCTGTTCGGCACGCAGAAGGGTGGGCTGCAGGTGTCTGCAGCCGGCAGCTACGCGACGTGGCTGACCTCGGAGTGGCTCCAGAGGGCGAAGCGCGTCGTGTGCTGCCCCTTCAGCGTGCTCTACGACTTCGTGCGCTCGCTCTTCGGCAGCGTCGACGAGCAGCAAGAACGCAGTCAACGAGGTTACACGCGAGTGGCCACTAGCGACGCAGCAGCAGCTTCTTCGAGCTTCCATGAGCCTGGACGCGTGCCGAGTCCGGATCTCACCGAGGCGATATGAAGACGAATCTAACATGTTTGTTCGCTGTTAAGAATCTAGTGGATTCGATGCATGCCTGGACGGGTGTCCTCCCTCTTTCTCGTGTCTGTCGCTACCCCCAACACTCTGGGTGTCACAAACCGCGCCTACCTTTGCTCTACATGCGATCGTAGCCCACACAGCCATACTCGAGCGCTACCAGCAGCTTCTCCTTGAGCATGGCGGCCGTCGAGTAATCCGGAAGGATCAGTCGGCGATCACTGACACAAGATAGCACATAATCACAGGTAAGTAGCCATTTCGTACTTCAACAACGCAGCAGCATTCTCCCGCCTTCGGCTTCCAAGCCGCATCAACGCACCAGGTATTGGCCATGGGGCAGAGATTGACCTGCATGCGCGAGTCCACGTCAATGTACCAGCACGCAGTGTCCTGCACAACAGAGTTCGCAACACATGATAAGGAAGTGAGTATCCAGCCAATCGACGAGAAAGAAACGAGCGAGACAGTCGTTGGCCAGGCTTACCGCGTTCATGGAGCGATACTTGGACTCGAAGCCGAAGATCGGTGGCAAGGGCGAGCCCGACCAAAAGGTCAGGAGCTTGGCGCGGGTCTCCTGATCGAAGTCTTCCACGACCTCCCAGAAGCGCTGGATCGCCCCATGCAAGGGCGAAGCGCCTCTCGAGTACAGCACACTCTTCTTTAAACTTGAGAAGTCGATGGATGGCTCTCCACGCACCACGCGCCGCAGCTCCGCCGGATGGAAGAGCTTCAGATCCGACCGCGCGATCGTGTCCAAGAAGCCGTCTCGCATCGTCTTGTAGTAGACAAACTCGTTCCCGAAGAAGAACTGCTGCGCACGCAGCCTCACGTACTCCTTCTTGTTGATGTTGGTCACCGCCACATCCCCCATGCCCTTTTGCAGCTCCATCTCCATACTCACGAAAGCAGAAGGCACCGAAGCGGCTGGAGAAGTTTGCTCGCTAACCGCGTCGCCGTGGAGTTCCTGTTGCTGCTGCTCTTCTTGCTCTGCGCCTTCTGAACTGACACCCGACTCGTCGTCGACCACCACCACGTCCATGGTGTATTCAAAGCGCATATCCAGCGGCTCCGCCTCAAAATCATGATCCAACATGAACTGCAGACTGCGCTTGAACACCTGGCTGCTGCCGCAGTAATCTTCCCACGACAGGCTATTGTCTTGCATCAAGAACTTCCAGAATGCCAGTGGGAAGTCAGCAGCCAGAGGTTGGTGGTTGCGAATGGCCAAACCAATCAAACGGCCGATGCAGAGATACACCTTCTTGAGTGTCTCCACCTCGCTGTGGTTCACCAACAGATCCTTTCGGGTAAGACTCAAGCTCTTCTCAGGGAGCTTGGCGTCCATCGTGCTCTTGCTGACGTAAACTGTCCGTGGTGCGATGCGGAGCACATCACGCCTCTGTTTGTCCGCAAACTCAAACAGCGGGAAGAGCTCGACAAATGAGCCGTCACGCACGGCTCCTCGGCCTTTCGAGCGACCAGCCGACTCCAAATCGCCTCCTTTCTTGTTGGAACGGCCATTCCGTCGGCCTTGCGAGCGAGCGAGCTGCAGCCACTGTGCTCCAATGTCGCGAACGTGCGGCGCTGGCTCAGGAGGAGACGTGCGGGCCTGGAGGCTGCTGGGATCTGACTGGAAGAAGCATCTTTGCACGATCTGGAAGAATTCTCGGGTGACACCAACCCCCAGGCCTGGCTCGTTGATGAGCGTGATGTTCATTTCGCCCTTCAAATCGCCTGCCGAGGCACTCAGGATCTGTTGCAAGATGAAATCCACATAATTGGCCTCGGACGCGCGGCTAATGGACACGGAAACCGACCCGTGGCGCTCCTCAGCGAGCATGGCCAAGTAGTCCACCTTGTGTTCGAGTCGAATGATCCCCGGGATCGACGCAATCGAATACAAATCCATACCCAAGACCTTGGGGTCGGAGCGGATGAGCACATCGATGCTGTCCTTCAGTGGGTGCACCTTGTCGGTGAACGTGGCGGGCATGGGGAACGTCGTGGCGATCGTTTGAAGGAGATGCGCTTGGTCCACAACGTACATCTTGATGCGCTTCTTGTTCGCTTCTTGCTTCACGAACTGCTTCATGATCTACGAACAGCACCAATGGATTGAAAACAAGTCGTTAATACACGTAAGAAGGCAATGAAGGCAATCCGTCAGAAATACACACGCACCTCAAACAATTTCGTCAGGGTCGCCTCTTCATCGGCCAGAAACGCGGCTTCCAGTTGCTCAATGACTTGCAGGATATGAAGCAGCAGCGAGAAGCGTTGCGGTGTCGCAATGGAGTCATCGATACTGCCCAATCCAGCGTTCAGCAAGGGCCACAACCGTTTCACAGGTTCGATCGCGCGCTGGAAGCTCTCGGCGACACCCAACACATCCGTTGTACTTGCGTCGACATCTCGAATCGTACGTGCAAACGGTGCGAAGAACTGAAGAAACAACTCAAACAGCGAAATCAGCAGATGGAACTCGATTTCCTCGTCGTAGCTCTCGTCGTCCTCGATGTCGGTGCGGTCGAAGATACAGAACGCGAGCTTCGTTCCTATACATCATTGACATCGAGGATATGAGACACAGTAATAGGGAATAGCCAAGCATGAAGACTAGCAGCACGAGCAAGGAAAATGACGGCCAACCTGAGCGATAGAGCATCTCTGCAACGCGACGGAAGAACTGCAGCTGACTGCACTCCGCTATGGCCGGCTGTTGATCAGCAGCAAGTGGCGAGTCACTTTGGAACGGCGCAAGCAGATGGACCAGAACCATCGTCCACACCTTCACGCGCCTCGAGAGGCTGCGGTGCGACAATAACGAGCTGGAGATCAACCTGAACGCCTTGGGAGAAAGACCCGACGCTTCCTCATGCGCTGCGAGTGCGCTCCTCTTTGACTCTTCGTCGCTGGAAGCAGGAGGCGCCAGCTCACGGTCAGAGTCAGGCTGCTTATCAAGAGCTTGATGCCAAAGCGCTCGGTATTCCTTCGAGTTCTTCACAGATAGAGGATATATCGAAGCCACACTGTAGAGCAGGCCGTCCAAATAAACGGCCTTCTCCTTCCGCTCGTCCGGCATCAGCGCGATCTGAACGCAGGCGGTTTCAATGCAAGCAAAAAACACATTGTTCAGTGGCGCAACACCCTCCACCCGCTCAGCTGGGCTTCTCCATCGTACCTCATTGGCAATCGAGACGATGCCGACCTCTGCCAGCACCAGACTCTTGATGTACAGCCCTCGAATGCCTTCATCACCCTTGCGCGAGAAAATTGCTCCAATCCCTACGCACCACCACAAAACAGTCGACATAACATGAAAAGTCAATGAGTACGGGCGATTTCAACGCGACTGCAATCCAATCGACATCATGACGTCATCAGGACGGACTGTTGAGGTTACCTGTCGTCTTGGTGAGCTCCATCACCGTTCGAGTGACATGGAACGCTTCCACTGTCCGATTCGGGCGCGATCTCGTGAAGGTTTGCTTATCTATTGGGGCAACCAGCACACGCATTGAATACGTTAACTCCCACATCGTAAAACCACGCGTGAAATACCGCAATAACGCACCAGCTTCGCTCTGCGGCTCTTGTCGTAACGCCTCATCGTCCTCGTTCTTCTGCTCCTCATCCTTGTCAACCTGTTGCCGGTTCCGTTGGCGCCGTTTCCTTGTGTTCCTTTCCTGCTTGCCCCCTTTGCGCTTGGGGTCGCTACTGCCTGCCGTATCTGGACGTGGGGGCTCACAGAACTGCAGAGACCTCGCCTGGAAGGCGTTGTGCTCCACAACATGCAGTGCCGAGTGGCCCAGCGCGTTGTGCGCGAAGAAATCCACCTCAAACTCATCCTCGTGGGTTCGCAGGAGCTCCAGAACGCGCCAATTGCCCAGCGCTGCCGCAACATGCAGCAGATGATTCACTTTATCCGGCTTTGCCCCCAACAATTTGCCCAGTTGCGCGTGCTTCTTCGCGTATCGCAGCAGCATCTCCAGAATCGCTAGCGCGCGTTCGTTCTGCTCGTCTGTACGTCCATTGGCGACGCAGAAAATCACGCAAACCAGTGCAGCATTCACGCGGCCGAAGTTCTGCAGCACGCTCACACGCGCAGGCTGTTGCAGCAGCATGTCAACCAGCGCTGGCTGCAGCGCCATACACGCCGCAATCAGCGGCGAGAGCCCCACGCGGTTGGCGTCGCGGTTGCTGGCCGTCAAATTCACACTGGCCTGTCTGCCATGCAGCAGCACAGCCACCATATCCAAACGCGCATAGCGACAGGCCTCCACCAGCGCCGTGTCGCCGTGTGGCGTGCGGCGGTTCACGTCCAGCTCCGCGGTCTGCACTAGCGCGTCAAACGCCGGCTGGTCATCGGCGCGGATCGCAAGCACCAGTCGCTCCAATGGAGAAGGATCGGCTGTCTTTACTGCTTTCTTTGCAGTGGCAGAAGCGCGTCTCGGACCTCCGCGCGCTTTGTTGGCGCGGGAGGCGGCGGCTGGACGGCGTTGCGATGAGACGCGGCCTGGACGGATGCCACCACCGCGGGCTGAGAAGACAGCGGGTAGCGCTTGACCAACTGGTGGGGGAGATGCGACGGAGGGGTCACCTCCAGCTACGGCGTCTTCGGGCGGCGCCATCGCTTGCTTCGTTGCGGAGGTGGATCCGCAGAGTATTAAGTAATGCAGGCTTGACACTGCTTATCATAGACGCAATTCATGAATTTTATAGGATATCAAAAGGATACTAGATTATAAAGGAACATTGCCGCAACGGGCTACTATTGAGGTGGAGACGTCTCGGCGAATGTTACTTCAGCAAATGGCTGGAATGCCTCTGGAAGTCTGGGAGGTTCGGACAATATTTTCTGATTTCGCTCAGCATAAAAGCATCGGCTCTTCAACGTTAGTAACAGTACACCGGCAAAAGGAGGACATGTCCAAGCAACAGTCAGTTGCATGAGCGCCGCGTCAAGCACGGCCCACTTCTTCCGACATGCGAGATCTTGGCTACGCTGAGCCTGCCCATATCAGCCTTGTGTAGCCAACCTTGCAGTATGTGATAGCGTGTGGGTTCCATCCATTCACCGCAAATTTTTGGCGACGCTAGACAAAAATTCCAGTTGAAGCCAGCTAAAATAATGGACAAATTCCTGTCTTTCGCCAAGCGTCGGTCCCAAACGCGCCCTTTCTCTCGTCCGTCGTGTCTGGTCTTCCGCCTCTTTCCTTCTTTCCCGTCCCACCTTTGCTCGCGCTCTAACATTGAGAAAAGTAGCGCTATGAAGTGACACGCCATTTTCCCAGCGCGTGCGCGCTCCTGAACTCACACAGTCAATTAGTCGCTCGTCTCCCCGCGCTCGTCTCGTCCCCCACGCTCGTCTCGTCCCCCGCGCTCGTCTCGACGCCCACGCAACGCGAGTAAGCCCTCGGACGTGAAGATGCCTGCCACCGCCTATCCCGCCGCCGCCCCGCGAGTTTCGGCTTCATTTGAGGCGCAGCAGCGGCGACAAGGCAAAGCGTGTATGAGCTACAGCGAGGAGGAGGAAGAATGCGCTTTGACGCTTAACAGCGTGGTCAGCGACCCGCATCTGCACTCGCTGTTCCTGCAGTACCTCTCGACCAATGACAAGAAGGGATTCGCCCGTCTGCTCTTCCTGTATGTTCCTACTAACCTCGTTACTCGTCGCTGAAGAGCTGCGCTTGACTGACTGTTTGTATCTCGTGCGACTAGTGTGAGCGTGGAGGAGTTCAAGAAGGTGTTTGACCCCAGCAACAGCGCTTCTGTGGAGAAGAACGCACGCGGAGCCGAAGGTGACGACGAAGACGCCGAGGCGGACATGCGCTCCCACCGCCGAGTATACGCGAGCAAGATCATCGATAAGTTCATGAGTCCGGACGCGTTCCTGGACATCGCATCTGAGAACCTGCGCATCCTGAACAAGTCGGTCTGGAGCTTCGGCCGCCTACTGGGCAACGACCTCATGCTTTACTCGGGTCTAGCAGCCAAGACAGACCTGTTCCAGGACGCCGAGGTGGCCGTCAAGCGCGCGTTGCAGCCCAGTTTCCGCCAGTTTGCCAGTACCCCCGAGTTCGCGGCGCTTGTGGCCAGTTCTCGGCTCACGTACACCGATGCGGATGTATCAGACGACAGCACAGACGAAGAGCAACAACTGCAACAGATTGAAGGCGATAAGTCGCCGGCCTCCATGTCTACTGAGGGTCTGTCGTCGCCCTGCGACCTGGCGTCATCGACATCCTCGGTATCTTCAGTAGTCAGTACGCCTCGGCACTCTCATGGGCGTCGGCATCGTGCAGCCACGACGTACCTGACGCTGGAGCGGGTACTGGGCAACCGGCGGCTGTGTAGCGTGTTCTGGGTCTTCCTGTTCAAGGAGCGCACACATGAACAGCTGAGTCTGTGGATGGATTTCCGCTACCAGCTTCTGCCAGTTCTCGAGGCTTTCATCCACGCGGCACAGGTCGATATCGAACTGGACGACACGGAGCAGCAGGGCGGAGAGAGGGAGGAACAACAGGTCGGTGAGTTGATTGAGCAACTACTGGTGGTGGGTAGCCGCATCGCCGAGAAGTACCTGAAAGTGAGCGCCAGCACGCCCGTGAGCTTCGTGGGGGAGGCGGAGCAGGCGCTGCTGCGTGATTACGAGCTGCGCGTGGCCTGCTGTCTAGAGGCCGGTAGCTTCTCCCTGACAGACGCCGAGGTACTGCTGCGCACGGTGCTGCGCATCCAGACAGTCATCGAAGACGATCTCAAGGTGAACCACTTTGTGCGCTTCATGGGCAGCGAGTCGTTCAAGTCGCTGGTGACGTCCTATCAGAGCCGTTTGCTCAGTCCGTCGGGCTCGGCGCACCTCACGCCCTCGGCGGCATGTGACGACGCCAGCACGGCCTCGGACAGCAGCATGACGACGCTGCAGGAGCTCTTCCACTGCATGAGTGTGGCTTCACACCAGCCGCAACGTGCTCGCAGCAAGGAGTTTACGCTGCGCGAGCTGTTCCAAGCCCAGTTGCGCGGCGAGCCGCAGAGCAAGTCGCTGATCAGCTCCGTGCTGAGCTTTCGACTGGACGTGAACGACCGCACTCGCCCGGAGATCATCAAGGAGGTGCTGCACACACTAGCGGACCCCAAGAACCACAGCGGGAGTAGCAGCGACCTGCATCACCATCACGCCATCCCGGACCACGTCGAAGCCTTCTTCTGTCCGTCGGGCGCCGATGTCATCCGCTCTACAACCCGCCCGGAGCCCTCGCTCTTCCACTTGACCATCGGCAACGCCGAGAAGGCCTTTTTCGGCGCGTGTCTCACGCGGTACGTGCCGCTGAGCGACTCGACCAAGCTGGGTCCGCTGGAGCAGGTGTTGCGCGAGACGGAAGGGCTGGAGGTGTACATTCCCGTGGGTCTCTGCGTGATCAGCCGTTACCCGATCTTGGGCACGCTGAAGCAGCGACTGGATGCACTGCATGCGAGCATGCAGGACGATGAAGCGTATCTCTCGGATGCGAATTGGCTCCCGACGGCCGCACAAATGGCCGATCTGCTGTGTCCCTTCGACTTTGCGGCTGCGACTGCGTCGGCCGCGTCGCCGGACGCTGTGACGTCGCTCTCGGCACTGGACAAGTACGTGGACTTTAGCATGGAGGAGCTCTTCAGCTGCCTGTCGGTGGAGCACGTGGTCGCGCTGGTGACGTGCATGCTGCTGGAGCGACAGGTTGTGCTGGTGAGCTCGCGCTACTCGGTGCTCACATCTGTGGGTGAAACGCTGAAGAGTTTGCTGGCCCCGCTCCAGTGGAGTCACGTGTTCGCTCCGATCCTGCCCAACAGCATGCTCGAGTGCCTCCAGTGCCCCACGCCCTACCTGTTTGGCGTCCACGCCAGCTATCGCGCCGAGCTGCGCGATATGCTCGGACGTGAAGGCTGTGGCGAAGGCATCGTGGTGGTGGATCTGGACACAGACACGATGAGTGCTCCGGCACGACCGCATCTGCCTGAAGCCATCCGTGGACCTTTGGTCTCACGGCTGCTGCAGCTGCTCAAGCCCAAAGTGTTCTTCAGCGACTTCGTGCCCATGCTGGGCAATGAGGCGGATGCTCAACTGGCTCGCCATTTCCCGCAGGGTCATGTGCGCACGTGCTTCCGTGAGGCGCTCGCGGCTCTGCTGCGGACGGTGGAGGAGTTCCGCTTCGTGCTCTCGGACGACTTCGACTACGTGGTGGTCTTCGACCGAGTCGCGTTCTTGCGCCGCCTGCCTCCAGGCGAGCAGTCGTTCTACCGCAGCTTCCTGGAGACGCAGGTCTTCTCGCATGAGATCGCCTCGGTCTCTGCTTCGTGAGAGTTCAGGCAAAGCACGAGCATCCCAACAAAGCGCGCGTCGCTCATGGCATCCCACTATTTAAACCCGAACACGTAGGCCACGCTGTAGTTGCAGCAGTACAACAGAACGCCAACAATTTGTAGATGAAGAACATGGCAGTTTATAGTTCTGAACCTGGTGTTGAATGCTAAATACACCATCTGCTATGCTCGTCATGGCACGATACACCAATCAAAATGAAGCTTACGGCGACGACCTCAAGACGTTGTCTCACATGAGCGTGCACGGCCCCGTGGGTCGCTCTTGAGGGAACTCTCCGACACGCAGTGGCGACGACGCCGACGCACTGCCACGATGGGGCAGACTTCGGAACTCAAAGTTGCGACGAAGGTATCCACGCAAATGCCGGTGCTCTTTCTTGAGCAGTGCTACCGAGTCGTCCAGCGATTTTTGGAGAACCAGAGAAGCGGTTGCATCCGCGAGAGCAGTCGGCGGTTGCTCCGCCTCCGTTCCCTCTTGTAATCGCTCACACGCGATCTGCACGCGGAACGCAGCCTTGGAGACGCGTAGTGCTGCGACGTAAGCCGAAGAGCCTTTCAGAGAGTGTGCCTCTCGCCGAGTGACGTCGAGATTGTGCTGCTCGTGAGCAGCCAGGATGCGTGCCATGATGCCCTCACAACTGACCGTAAACTTCTCCAGCAGACTCAGAAACAGCTCTTCGCGGCCACCACACTGCTGCACGCCAAGTGAGTAGTCCACGGGGTCTCCCTCGGGGATGACGATGCTCGACGGGTCCGTCGTCGACGCAATCGTCATCTCACTCTCTGCGACGTGTTCACCATCGGAACCACCCTCAATGGCAAGGTTCTCGCGACCGATGCTGCTTCTCGCGGCGGGACTGCTGAGCTTCAGCTGCTCTAGCATGACGGCGATCGGATCGTCCATCGTCGGTACTGAGGAGAGGTCGTCTGAGCTCTTGTCTGAGCCGAACCGTTGCGAAAGTCGCGGCGAGTTGTCGTTTCGGTCCGCCTCGGTCGCAGCTTTGTCACGCACACTCTTGATCTCTGAGCCCGCGATTGGCGACGGGACTTGGTGTGAATGAGAAGGCAAAGACGGTGGTGCTCCGTCTTTCTTGCTTCCTGTGAATGGGGGATGACTCCACAACGTGGGATTGCTGTGCGACGATACATGTTCTGCCGACTCCTTGTCATCGAGAGGTGGGTCCTTCAAGTTCGGAAACGTCGAAGAGGTGTGATTGATCTGTGTCCAGTCAGGAATGTCGGCAATTGCCCCACCTGCGTCGCGCTGGAAGTTCAGGAGCCCACTGGAATGGGTGCTATTCCCGATCGATGAACCCAGACTGAAGATGGACGATGTCGGTGCGGCGGTGCGCACGGTGGGGCCAATTTGACGCCGAACGGCCATAGGGTCGTCCAGCTCCAGATTGGAAATTGCACGTGCGAGATCCAGCTGTTGCATGTGACGCGAGGCTGGGGCCAATCTCGACGCCGTTTCCGACGGCGTACCGAAATGGTCGCCCTCGTCGTCGGCTTCACTGTCGAACGAAGGTCGCGGCGTCGGTGAGGCACTTGGGTATGACGTGGGCACAAGATTGAGTACCGCGATCTCCTGGGCCTTCCCCGAACCCACTAACGTTGCCGTTCTCGGTGAGATGGAGTCCGAGGGAGGTGTAACTCTAGCTGGTTCTTCAGAACTCACTGCGGACTCTGAGCTGAGCGCAATGGAGAAGGCTTGCAGCGCAGACTCGTTCGAAGCTTGGGGGCTGAGATAGCGAACGCGCATCCAATGTCGGATCGCTTTCAATAAACTTCCTTTCGAAATGGGTTTGACCATGAACTCGTCCATGCCGGAATCCAAGCACTTCTGACGGTCGCCACTCATGGCGTACGCAGTGAGTCCCAAAATGGGGATACGCGGGAGATTGTTCTCGCGCTCGAACTGTCGGATGGTCGAAGTTGCGGCGTAACCATCCATAACAGGCATTTCGCAGTCCATGAAGATCAGGTCGAACTTGGTGGGGTTACCAGAGTAAGCCTCGACAGCTTCGCGGCCGTTTACTTCCCACTGCAATAAGTGATCGTCTTCTTGGAGGAAGAACTTCACCACTTCCCAGTTGAACTCATTGTCTTCCACCACCAAGATCCGTGCCTGCTTTGGAATCACAATGTTCGCGTTATTCGAACCGCTACTCGCCACGCTGTTGTTCGACTTCACATTCGGTGTGTTCACATTGGAAGGTGTTCCAGCGGACGCGTCCATCAGTAGCGCGCTCTTAGGGTCGATATCATCAATCAACCGCACCACTACTGTGAAGTAGAAGTTGCTGCCAACGTCCAGCTCACTGTCGACTCCAATTTGGCCATCCATCAGTTCAGCAAGTTGTTTGCAAATCGCAAGACCCAAGCCGGAGCCAGTTGGATTGTTCTGGCGGGTGCGCTCCAACTTCGTAAACAGCGAAAAGAGGCGCATTTTCTCTTCTGCGTCCATGCCAATCCCAGTGTCAATTACTTGGAACAACAGCTTCTTGAACGTCTTGGGCAACTCGGGCGTGTAAACCACGCTGCACGTAACGGTAATGGAGCCTTTGGTCGTGAATTTGATCGAGTTCGACAACAAATTCAACAACACTTGACGCAGGCGCACAACGTCACCAATCACAACCTTTGGAACGGCATCGTCGCTCTTGAGCTCAAGCTTCAGCCCACGTTCCCGTGCCTTAAACTTGAAGATTTCGATGGAATAGTCCAGTAGCTCGTGCATTTGAAAAGGCGCCGCTGAAATCTCCAGATGACCAGCCTCGATCTTTGATAAATCCAAGATGTCGTTGATCAAATTCAGCAGCAGCGACCCTGACACGTAGGCCATGTGTACGTAACGTTCCGGCGCCTTGTCCAGGGGCTGCTCCTTCAGTAGCTCCAGCATACCCAACACGCCATTCAACGGCGTCCGCAATTCGTGACTAAACGACGCCAAGAAGTTCACCTTCGCAGCCTCCATCTGCTTCCTCGCCGTGTAGTCTTGCCCAACGCCAATCACCCCTCGAATGTTTCCGTGCATATCCTTCTTGCTTGATGCGTTCACCAGCAACAGCAGGAACACGCCACGCTTCGTCGTCATTGGTAGCTCCATCTCCCCAACGTCTATCCCAATCAGCGCTTGGTTCAGCAACTGGCGGACCTGCTGCCGACTTTCTGGGATGATGAATGTATGCACCAGCGAAAGTCCCAGCACGCTCGATTTGTGGTAGCCCGTGATTTCCTCGATTTTCTGATTCCACTCGTTGATGCACCCGTTGGTATCAATCCCGAAAATCGGAGCGTTCGCCGTATCAATCAGTCGGAAGTATTCGTGCTCCTGAGCGATGCGATCCGTAATATCTTGGCCGATGCCAACAACGCCAACGATGTTACCGTTTGAGTCATTCCGCGGAGTCGCGTTTAACAAAATCTCGATTCTGGTACCCGGGCGAGTAATCAGTGGGAACTCGAAATTTGCGGTCTCCACTCCTCGCAGCGCTTGAGACAAAACTGCCGCGACGACCGGCCTGAACTCCGGAGATATAAACGTCTCAACGAGGTTTTCGCCCATAACCTCATCAATGGCGTAATTCGTGATTTGAGCAGCCTTCCGGTTCCAAATGTTGACGCACATGTTCGCATCAACACCGAAAATGGGAGCGTTCGCCGTATCGATCAGTCGGCTGTACTCCTGCTCCTGCGCAATTCGCTCAGTGATATCCTGGCCAATGCCCACCATGCCCTTCACCTCGCCATGCTCGTTGTATCGGGGAGTAGCGTTCAGCAAGATCTCAACGCGTCGACCTGCCTTCGTGATCAAAGGAAACTCGAAGTTTGCTGTCTCCACCCCTTCGAACGCCTTCTCCAGAACGCTGCGTACAGGAACCTTGTACTCTTTCGAGATGAACTCAGCAACCAGGTCTTTCCCGAGCACATCAGCGTTTGTATACTGCATGATGTCCGCCGCCTTTCGATTCCAAATGTTCACACGCCCGTTGGAGTCCACGCCAAAAATGGGGGCATTTGCGGTGTCAATCAGACGAGTGTACTCCTGCTCCTGCGCAATGCGCTCGGTGATATCCTGACCGATGCCCACCATGCCAATTACATCGCCATGCTCATTTAAGCGTGATGTAGCGTTCAGCAAAATCTCCACACGACGCCCTGCTTTCGTCATCAGCGGAAACTCGAAATTTGCCGTCTCCGTGCCCTCAAGTGCCTTCGACAAAACGAAGCCAACCGCTTCGCGGTAGTCTTCGGTGATGAACTTCTCCACCAAGCTCTCACCCATGACGTCAGAGGGTGTGTACTGCGTGATTTCGGCTGCTTTCTTGTTCCAGATCGTCACACAGCCGTTCACATCGACGCCGAAGATCGGAGCATTGGCCGAGTCGATCAGTCTTGCGTACTCTTGCTCCTGAGCTATCCGATCGGTAATGTCCTGGCCAATACCCACTACGCCAACAATGTGGCCATGCTGGTCAAACCGGGCCGTAGCATTCAGCAGGATGTTCAGTTTTCGTCCTGTCTTCGTGATAACTGGGACCTCGAAGCTGGCTGTTTCATCTCCATGTAGCGCCTTGGACATGATATCGTACACAATGGCTTGATACTCGGGGGAGATGAACGTCTCCACGTACTTCTCACCCATCACGTCTTCAATCGTATAGTTCGTGATCTGCGCCGCCTTGTTGTTCAAAATGTTGACGCACATATTGGCATCAACACCAAAGATAGGAGCGTTCGCCGTATCGATCAACCGACTGTACTCTTGTTCCTGCGCAATCCGGTCCGTGATATCCTGGCCGATACCCACCATGCCCATCACTTTACCCTGCTCGTTGTATCTTGGCGTGGCGTTCAGCAAAATTTCCACCCGTCGACCTGCTTTCGTGATCAGCGGAAACTCGAAATTTGCTGTCTCCACGCCTTCAAATGCTTTCTCCAGCACGCTACGAACAGGAACCCGATATTCCTCCGAGATGAATTTAGCGACCAGATCTTCTCCAAGAACGTCTTCAGTGGTGTACTGTGTGATGTCAGCCGCTTTCCGATTCCAAATGTTCACGAGGCCGTTGAAGTCCACACCAAAAATCGGAGCGTTCGCGGTGTCAATCAAGCGCATGTATTCCTTCTCCTGTGCAATGCGGTCCGTGATATCTTGACCGATGCCGACCATACCCATCACCTCACCGTGCTCGTTGTAGCGAGGGGTTGCATTCAGCAAAATCTCGACCCGGCGACCAGCTTTGGTGATCAGCGGGAACTCGAAGTTGGCAGTTTCCACGCCTTCGAACGCTTTCTTCAACACACTTCCCACAGGAATGCGATACTCCTCCGAGATAAACTTCGCAACCAAGTCTTCGCCCAACACCTCCGCGTTTGTATACTGCGTGATGTTCGCTGCTTTCCGGTTCCAAATGTTCACATGCCCATTCGAGTCCACGCCAAAAATCGGAGCGTTTGCGGTGTCGATTAACCGCATGTACTCCTGTTCTTGAGCAATGCGATCCGTGATATCCTGCCCAATGCCGACCATGCCGATGACCATGCCGTGCTCGTTGTACCGTGGGGTGGCGTTCAAAAGGATCTCGATACGTCGACCAGCTTTGGTAATCAACGGAAACTCAAAGTTCGCCGTCTCGATGCCGCTTAGTGCCTTCGATAGCACATAGCTCACAGCTTCTTGGTAGTCCACGGTGATGTACTTTTCCACCAGCTTCTCCCCCATGACAGCATCCGTCGTATACTGCATAATCTCTGCCGCTTTCTTGTTCCAGATATTCACGCGACCTTCCGAATCCACGCCGAAGATTGGAGCGTTTGCGGTGTCGATCAACCGAATCAACTCCTGCTCTTGGGCAATTCGTTCCGTGATGTCTTGCCCGATGCCCACAACACCGAATATTTGTCCCAGCTCATCGTATCGCGGAGTAGCATTCAGCAGAATCTCAACCCGTCGCCCAGTCTTAGTGATGAGAGGGAAATCGAAGTTGTTCGTCTGCTCTCCCTGCAGCGCCCTTTGCAGCTCCAATTCCACCGTTTCTCGATGCTCCTTGGCAACAAAGCGGTTCACCAGGTCTTTTCCTAACACCTCTTCCGAAGAATATTGGGTGATCTCCGCAGCCTTCACGTTCCAGATATTGACCAGACCTTCTCGATCAACACCAAAGATCGGGGCATTGGCAGAATGAATGAGACGGTTCGTCTCCTTCTCCTGCGCCATTCGAACCGTGATGTCTTGGCCAATCCCGACAACACCAATCACTGCCCCCTTTTCGTCATAACGCGGCGTGGCATTCAACAAAATTTCGAGACGTCGGCCATCCTTCGTGACCAACGGAAACTCGAAATTTGCCGTTTCCGCTCCTTCCAGTGCTTGGGAGAGTACCGTCCCCACTGCCTCCTGGAAATCCTCCGGAATGAAGTTTTCCACCAGGTTTGCACCGAGTACTTCTTCGTTGGAGTACTGTGTAGTATCCGCAGCTTTTCGGTTCCAGATGTTGACGCATCCATGTTCATCAACACCGAAGATCGGGGCATTTGCTGTGTCAATGAGGCGCGCGTATTCTTGCTCTTGTGCCCGCCTATCCGTGATGTCCTGACCAATGCCAACGGCTCCACAAATATTACCGAAATGATCGTACTTCGGTGTCGCGTTCAGCAGAATGTCC